>WEKY01016649.1:21446-83618 GCA_013390045.1 Picathartes gymnocephalus | reverse complement strand
TTACCTGAGTTGTATCCACCCCTTAGGTGCCAGTCATTCCCTTCCCCCAGCCTACCCCCTGGAAAATTCTCCTTTCCCTGTTTCCCTATTGGAATGATGCAAATATGGTCCTCCCCTGTGGTTACCCTAATGGCTTAACAGTTGCCATTCCCTGAGATCTGCCCCCCTTCTAGAACCCCTGCAGAGGGGAGAGTGCTCTCTTTGGATTCATCCCTTCCACGAGAGTAAAGCTCTGCTGGAACCCTCAGCCAAAGGGCCTCCTTTGCCTGTTTGTCCTTGCCGACACCTTTGGATTATAGTCTGGCTCTGCCTTCGTCGCTGTGGGCTAGTGAGCTACTGCCTTTTTGTGGCCCTCTCGGGGACATCCGCCTTCAGCGCAGCCTGGCTACCAGGCAGCCCAGACCTGTGTCATCTTAACATGCACTCCACAGGGGCGGTCTAAATCAGAATGGTTCATTAATATGTCTGTCTTAGAAACAGCCAATTAATTGGCCTTCAGACATGCAGGACACTGCTTTTGCAGGAAACCGTAAGAGGGCTGCAGAGACTATGCCCACAGGAAGCTACATCTGCAGAAACTGATAATAGTTTCCTGCAGGTGGAAAAAAGTCATTTTTTCCAAACCATGACAGCTGCCAACCATTCTGCAACATAAAAATCAGTACTGGCAACTTCATTCCTGAAGCAGCTTCCTTGTCTTCAGGATTCTCTGTATTACATAAAGTCAGTGATGAGCTGAAGATGCAGCAAGAACGATCAGTCATGGCTCCATATCCACCTCCGCCTGCAGCCAAGAGTGTCCCATGGGGACATGGGGAGGTGGATGCTCCCACCAGTTCTACCCCAGCCTCCTTGCAAGCTGACTGATGGGAGCCAACACCCAGCATGCTCATTCCAGGGTCAGTGGCGTATTGGGGTTTTTCAGCTGAAGCACAGAGCGAGTTTCACTCCTATAGAAATTCATCTAATCTCAAAAAATAAGCTGAAAAATGTTTCAGGGGTAGGCAGTCCCCAAAGGGACACACCGAGAATAAGCAGTTCCATGAGAAAAACGCCAGCCTCAGAGTTGCAAAGTGCTTTGGAGGCATGAAATCAGGTATGTGCCAGAAAAGTGATGACAAGGTTTTCCCGGATACCAGGCTGTCCATACCACAGCCCTGGCAGAAGGATGAGCCAGAAATTCCAGCTGGTGAGCTCCAGCTGTCCTGACCTCCTCTTGCTCAGAGAAGCTAAGGCTGCCCCATCCCTGGAAATGTCTAAAGCCAGGTTGGATGGGACTTGGGAGCAACCTGGGATAGCAGAAGGTGTCCCTGCCCATGGCTGGAACTGGATGAGATTCCAACCCAAACCATTCTGTATTTCCATGATTCAATGACCTCCAAATGCAAGCCCACACACATGTCCAACATTAGCCTGTGCAATTTTTTCTGTTCTGATAGGAAGTCACCCAATGAGACACTGTTTTCACATCTCCAGACAAATTTACATTAGACTTTGGGTGGAGATAAGGCCCTAATTAATCATAATGGATGGAATTTGGTTTCTACAGTGCTCAAATTCAGCCTTATTTGTGAATTAATGCCCTTATGGGCAGAAATGTTAGAAGGACAACTGTTCCAAACAGCTCCAATCCAGAACTACA
The DNA here is from genome assembly GCA_013390045.1 of Picathartes gymnocephalus. Lineage (NCBI taxonomy): Eukaryota > Metazoa > Chordata > Aves > Passeriformes > Picathartidae > Picathartes > Picathartes gymnocephalus. The sequence goes on along the minus strand of WEKY01016649.1, from coordinate 81,976 downwards.
AGCATGCCCCTGGAAATGCTCTGGTTTAGGGATCAAGGTGGGAAATTTATGGATCCAGGTGGGAAGTTTAGGGATCCAGATGAAAACCCTCCCTCAATCTAAGATTTGAAGTCAAAGCTTTGGTTATTCCTCACCTCAGGTTTCATCCCCCATGGATTCTCCTCTGAGTTTCCCACAGCCCCTGTCACTGGGGAATGTGGCGTTACTGTGTTCCAGAGAGATGTTGGGGCTTCATCATATCAGCTCAGTTATAAAATAGGCAAAAAACAACACAGCCCTTTCTTCCCTTCACACGTGGGTGAGTTTCCAGCTAGCATATTCCCACTAGCATAAGAAACAGCTCCAGGCTGATGGGAATATTGTTGCATTCCCACCAACTTTACTCTGTCCAATAAAGCACCAAAGGTGTAGATTTTGGGGAAGGAGGACCTCAGGCAGAGTATTTCCATCCCTGGCACTGCCTTAATGTTCAATCGCACCCAACCCCCTGAATCCCACTGGACTGCTGTTTTGCCCACATGCAAAATGAGGGAGATAATACCAACCACAGCAGGGATATGGTCTGGAAAGGACTCCACAGCAGCCATGAGGGGAGGCAGAGGTGGTGTTTCCCAGCTCTCTGTAGACATTGCCCATTAATGCATTGCATGAGCACCGTGTTGAGAACTCTCCTTTGTGTCACACGATTACAAAATTCCTTAATGTGCCATTAATATATATGTTAATTTTGAAGCAATGCATGTGTCCTGTTCTTGTGCAAGCAGCAATGTTTCCACGGGAACTCCTCCAGTAACAGGCACAGATGCAGCATGTGGCTTTTCCAACAAAAATAGCTTTTTTCAGCTCAATTTTTTAAAGTTCTCCTCATCCAAGGAAGACATTCTGCCCAGGATCAGCTGTCCCTGCCAATTTTAACATGATGCTGATCTAAATAACTCTGTAGGGAATATTTTATGTGTCTCCCAAATCTCACCACTACCAGACTCTGATTTGGCGCTGCTGGGATGAAACACATCTTAGATTGGGCATTTCCACATGCAAACAGACAAAATCTTGACAATGCCAGTGTTTTCCTTAAACTCTGAAATAGGGGCTATGTCCCACCTGGAATGTTATTAAGCTTTCCAGAGAATTTAGGCAATTATTGGCATTTACTGATCTATGATGAAAACACCCAACACTGCTGATCCATCACGTGAATTGGTTTGCTCTGCTCAGCAATGGTGCGATGGTTCTCAGGGAGCTTTTAAATTCTAAAACCCAAAAGAGCCTTTAATTCATGTTTGGTGAACCACATAATTGTTACAATTTTAATTTTTTTTTTAAACATCCTACTCATCTTTTCCTCTCTGTTGAAGTATTGATGCCATGCCCACAGCTGTCCCCGTTTCCATCCCAGGAGATCAGCTGGGAAGGAGATCCAAGGACTTTCCGTTTATGTAGAACTTTTGAATGATTTGCTTGAACACTGCATCCCATTTCACTGCCTTGAAATAGATTTTCTCCAATTAGTTAAAAAGCGCTTTTTAAAGTCTTTTTCCTCCTTACTTTAAGCCATTCTACAGAAGTGAAAGCCTTGATGTTAGATGGGTGCAATGTTGAATCTACATGGATATAAATATATAGATGGTTAATAAAAAGACGAGTTCTGTGCCTACTCTGTATATTCCAACCACCACAAATGCTCTACCACCACATCCTTTACATATACAAAAGAGAAAGTGGAGGGATGCAACTGAAACTGCAACAAAATCAGAAACTCATAATCTGATACAAAAATTGGCTGAAATACCTAAAGATTTCAAATTGTTTTAGTCCTTTATTAAAAATAAATTAAGAAAACAAAATTTAAGGCATTTGAATAGCTTGCCCCTTCCAAATGCATAAAGTTTCAGAATGACAACACATTCCTACTAGTTTCCAATTCAGAGGGAATAAAGTAAGAATCCTGGAAGGAAAAGAAAGATCCCGTATGAAAAAATAATTTTGTGAGTTGTCTTCTCACACATTAAAAAGAGGCAAGGAAAAGGCAAATTGAAATTATTTTCTCCTCTCTGTGGCTCAGTTTTCATTAAACTGCTGGGAATGAAACACACTCCCACCAGGATGCTATCATTTCATTTTCAGTGCTGCTGGTGTGAGGAGCGTGAATAAAAATAAAAGGCTTCTCCAATGAGACATATCATCCATCGTCAGCATGTAAAACATAGTCATTAATCACAGCACAACCTGCTTATTATGGGCATTCAAGCACTGGCAATACAAATGCTTATAAAACAGGGGCTCCTTTCATAACTCCCTGCCCTAGTCTCTGAGCAGTTTAGAGGATTAACCCTTTTACAGCGAGGGATGGGCAAACTGGTTTTGCCTAATTCCAAACCAACCTGACATCATGGGTTCAAAAGTTCGTCTTGAACTCGAACATTCTCAGGTGCAGTTTGTGCTGAGGGAACAAAGAGCTCAAAGGGAGATAAGGGAAGGAAGATAGTGAAAGAGCAAATTGAAGAACCCTACAGGGCAAGGACTGAGTGTAAAAATCCAGCAAGAGACAAAGGATGGATAAAAAAATGGGTGATGAAAGAGTTGAAACTCTTGCAAAGTAATAAACACGGTTTTGTCTTAACATCTATCTTCAACTGATTTGTGGGGAAGTCTCTTCCTTCCTACAGAATTCCCTCTGCTGGGGAAGAAACAACAGGATTTTATTTGTACTTAATTAATACTCATGAAGAGCACAGTTACACACACACAAATATACACAGTTCCCACTGACTGTATGATTTTGGGCTTCTCTTGCACTTCTTAGCAAAGGATTTTAAAATTTTGGACACTAACGTGTAATGAACCAATTTTTTTATTTTTTTTTTTTTTTTTAATGGGAAGGATGAGGAATTCAGCTTGCTCCATGTCATATATGAAGTCAAGGACAAAGCCAAGCAGGGATGGCCCCAGCAGCAAGTGCTGCCTGCAAAGTGCACAGCTCTTCCCTGGGCTCTGCAAACCCCAACCGCACTCAGTTATCCCTGCTCCCAACACGGCGTGTCACAAATTGCCAGATAAATGAATGCTCAGCAGAAAACGGTAATTTATTTGCAGTCTGATGCAATTCCTTTTCTTTTTCTGCACACCCAAAACTTCTATTGACTTCAAGGAGAAAATAAGTGGGGACAGGAGGAAAACAAAGAGGTACTGAGAAAAGCAGTGTTTGGACATCATATGCAGCAGGCAAAAATACCTAAGCCTCACTATTTACTGATAGTAGTAACAAGTGAGACACCCAAATGAAGAAAATTCTTGTGGAGAAAAACTAGATGAGGTGTGTATTTGAATTTTCTCCTGAGGTGTAAACTGGCCCCAGAGTTGGTAATTTGTCAAACACTTAAGTTTGTCATCAACTGGACAAATATTTCCAATATTGGTATCAATTACGGGAGGCAAATGACCCATGACTGGCTTTGGGGAAAACAAACATTTTGAGAAGTCAAATTAATAGTCCACCACATTTTAAATTACAATAAAGCTACACACCAGGTACTGGAAATGAACACTTAACTTTCTTCTGGGTGGATTTTTCAGTTAATTAACATTGCAGCAATGGGTGGTGGCAGCAATTCTATTACAATTTACTCCATATGTAAAAAATACTCAGTGAATACTTCATAGGCATGACTGGTTCAGAGTAAAGTGGGATATGTTCAGCAAATCATCAGCAAGGAGTTAAAATCAAAACATATCTTGAGTTAAAAGGGACTCACAAAGATCATCAAGTTCAACTCCCAGCTCTGCACAGGGCAACCCTCAAAATCACACCTGAGGTACTCAGAAATTCAGCACTGGCTCCACTTCCTAGAAGCAGAAGAACTAACAGGAGTTTTCCCAAAGTGTTTCTTCTAAAGGAAAGGTTTTCTTCAACCAAAATCACTGTCGAGACACCCTGATGGATGAAAGTGTTCTCAGTATCCTTCAGTGCCAAAAAAATTTTCTATCCTGTAATTTACTACAAGAAAGCATCAGTTTTATTTTGTGGGTGGAAGCTCAGAGATACAAACCACCAGCAGGTGAGAGCTTTATTGCTGGGTTTGCTTTTTCAAAGGCACCCCCAAAGCTGAGCTCAGTGGTGAGGCAAGGCTGTGCTGAGCAGTGTGTGAGGAGGGAACAGCAATTCTCAGGTTTTAAAAAGCTGCCAACTGATTTTAATGCATTTTTACATGTTGTATCGTGACTAATACTGCTAATATTGAAAAGGGAAAAATAAGGCCTGGATCACAGAAATCAGCTTTTTCAAGCATATTAAAGCCACAGAGTCACCAGTTGCCATCAAAGTGTCCCATTGCTCTCATGGCAGTGGTTTTGCTCAGTGTCAGGGAAGAAAAGGGACAGTATTTTTCCATGGTTGAGTATGTGCCACAGAAGTCCTGTACAAACATTTATCACAGTTCTGTCCCTTTTTCCTGATTAGAACTGCTGGATGGGTATTATTTTTCCCCTTCTCCAAAAGCCAAATTTCTATTTCATAGTTGCCAGCTCTGTAGAATGTGACAGTGGAAGCTATTAATTTATCCTGTTATTAAGAGAAAACATGAAAAACAGAAAGGCCAAAACAATTACAAAAACTGTGACAGCACAAAAGAAAAGGAAATGATTTCCCAAGCTGAGTTTTCCAGACCAAAGCCCAGTCCATGGAGGCAGGTATGCTGCAATAGGACACTCCAGCACTCCCATGCCAGCTGGGCAGGCAGTCAAATCCATCTTTTCCATTTCCACACCTCCATCCTCCACAAAGAGCCTCTCTCAGAGCCAAAGCAATGTCATGCCATTAAAACCAGGATCAGGGCCTATATTTCATTTTACCACAACTGCTACAAAGACAGAAACCAAGCCAGGCTGATCCCACACCTGCAGAAGTGCTCTCAGCACTTGGCATGGACTGAGAGATAGTCTATGCAGAGATGAATTTAGTTCACCCAGAGATGGGAATGATGCCCGTGACCAGCTGCCTGCACAGCTTGCCATAATCCAAGGTTTTGATGGGATGGCTCTTGGGATGCGGAGCTCTGACCTCCCTGACAGTCAGACAAATGCAAGCCAGGAAACCCTTCATCTGCAACTCGGAGCTGCTCCCTGGCTCTGCTGCAAGATGGACAGGGAGAAAAAATTCTGAATGAAAACAATCAATCCAGAATGTATTAAAATACATAAACTGTCTTCAAGGAAGCCTGCGAATAACAATTTAAAAGATTATAATGATTTAAAAGATAATCTGCCAAATTTTGTGAAAACACCACGATACTCGAATGTATTTATAAATCCACCATTTCATCATGTAGATTATTTCTTTTTAAATAATATTTTGGATGCTGCACTTTGTTCAGCTGAGAAACAGATGAATACCCATAACCATTCCAGCTTTGGGATTAGCTCTTGTAAGAGCTTAGGTTCTTAGCTTAGTTTCATTAATTTATGAGTTGATACTTGCACAAGTAAGCTCTCTAAATCTTGGCAATTAGATGAAACAGCAGCGGGATTTCTACAATCTCCTCTCAGTCATCTCTGCTGCCTCTTCTGATGCAATCACTTCAGCAGCAAGTCTGTGATGGACAAATTCATCTACGATATCAATGGCTGTGACATCTCTTCACAACACACAGGTGCTCCGGGGATTCAGCACCAGCCAAAGGGGTCTCTGTTGCAGCCACAAGAAAAAGGCTTTCAATAGGGCTGTACAAATAAAATAAAATCAGTCGAGTTGGGATTTTATAAATGCTTTTGTTTTAATGTAATCTAAGTGCTGAGCTACCTTACAGTAATGTGCTTTAAAATGTTTACAGTTAAGGCATAATTGAATTTGACTCGTTTCGGCCCTGATCCAGCTATGATTTAATTGACTTCTGTGGGAGTTGGACTGGGCTCTAAGTAATTTTAACAAAAATAATCTATCAATTGTTCCTCACCCACTTCATCAAACTCCTTCCTATCATTTATGATTGCTTTGTAATTTATTGCAACAAGGTAAAACCAACCCTTTTAACTTCTGGCATGGCTTCCTGACCCTCGGTGAAGGATTTCACCATACGCAGCCACCTAAACCAGACCTGCTCGAGGAAAGCCAAGAGCACAAAACAGCTGAGCCCCAAACTGCCTGGTACTATCTGCAGAAACCTCCAAATGCCAGCTCCTCCACAGCTTAGTCACCACAGGAACAAAATGAACTGTTAGCAAAGCTGTCAAGAGGAGGCTTGGAACAAAACAAGCAGAAGGATGAAGTGAAATGTGTTCACAAAGACTTGCAAATTTTTTTGGCCAAAAAATCCCATTTGCTTCAGACTTCTCACCGTTTTATTCTATCAATGATTACATTACTGGTTTCTGTTTCAGGGGGTCTTTTCATATTTTCCTCTTTGAGCACTAGGCCTTCCATAAGGCATATCATGTTACGTGCAACATGCAAGGAGAAGTTTTCCATAATAAAGTACCACTGCTGCTAATTTTATTTCAACGATGACAAGTTAATCTGTCATAGAATACCCTGTTTAAGTAACCACAAACACATCATGCACATTTCTCTGTCTTCTAAAAGAAAAGGACATGTTTTTATTAAAGCTTCAACCCTTCTGTGCTTACACAACAGAGCTGTTTCTTAATGGATCAACGTAGGCAGCTCTACAGTGGATGTGGCAATAGGCACCTGCACACTCAAAGGTACAGGAACTTATTGCTTCAACATTAGTTTACAAGATGCCTATTAAAATTTAACTCAAATTAAATTCAATCCCTGTAAGGTGAAATCCCAGTTTGAAAAAAAAAATTCTCTGGCAGGTAAAGTAGCCGTTAACTGCTCTCTGACTTGCAAAATAATCATTAAAAGAAATATCCAAAGGTATATTGGTGGTGGTGGCCAAGTGTTTAAAGATGACTTAGGAACTAAACTCTCTTATTCTGATGAAAATCCAAAAAATGAGTAGTAAGATTGTGCAAAATACAGGGCAAATAGAAATACTTCCAATTCAGTCCCTTCTCTGCATAAGTCGTCCTGTTGGAGTTGGACAGGGAACTACTCAAATAGAAACCACTGGCACGTCAAAAAATTTACAAGGTAAGGCCTGAACATACACATCCAAACACATTTTAAAGTCACTGAAAGGTTGTTGCTTGGAGAAAAAGACCATTTATTTGCAAATTTTCTGTTATCACATCTCCCAAGGGAATTGTAATTTTGTTGTATGGGAAGTTCTGGAAAACTAGTTTTTTCTTTCTTTCATTCATTCATTCATTCATTCATTCATTCAAAAAAAAATTAAAAGAAAAATGAAAAACAAAGCAGATTTAACTGTTAAGGCTCTTTCAGGTTCTGTGTTTTAGACAGAGCTTAAGTATTTTGGATGTGCTACCTGCAGTCCAAAAATTTTGAATATCAGAGCAGCGGTCCATGTTCGCAAAGATGCGGATTTTTTTTTAAAGCCTGTTCTTCACCCTTCTCTTTAGTTACTTAAATGGCTCTCAGCTGTTCCCAAACAACTGAAATACCTGCAACTGGTATCTGGGTGTTGTTCTGAGCTGTGTTCTGTCCAAGAATGGGTCAAAATGTAAAGGTGCATGAGAGGAAAAGGGAGAATACTGGAAAATGGAAAATATTAAGTAGTACTGTCTCACGCAGGTCCTAATACCAAATTTCTATATTTTTATAGATATCATTAAAATGTAGCTTTGGGAATTCTGGATTAGAAATCTCTCAGCTAAATTTTCCAACCATCCTGGGAACCCAAGAAATAATATGTAACATCAGACTTCTGCTGCTCAGCTTCCATTAGCTTGTCCTTGTGATCGTATTCTACTACAGACTTTACACAAATACAACTGAGATCACAAAATAGGCCCCAAAATTTTCAAGGAACTGTTATTTCCTAGCAAGTGAAGCTCTTGTTTACATGTCCTGGGTTCTGCAATCCCACTGGAGCAATTCTTACATAGAAATGACTGAAAATGTGTTGTTGTAACTTTCTCTCCTTGAACAAGAAAAATAAATAAAATTTTGCAATACTGAGAGTAACTTCATGGCTTTGCCAAATGTCTCATAAAAAGGAAAGTGCTACAAAGTTTTGCTTCAGCCTTTAGAAGATAATTTTTCAGTATTTTATTTTATTTTTAATTTTCTCTGATCTGATTTTACACATACACGCACTTTCTAAAGCTCTCCCTTGTCAAGATAAATTTATAATATTTTGCTTTGCTCTGAACTGAAAAGGACACATAACGATTATTTCTTCAATCTACCAATAATCCAAAACACTGACTTCTCCTATTTTCACTTGGATATGATGAGATTTTGTATATGGCTTGCAAATGCAAACCCAGGCTTCCAGTGGCTCCAAGCAGGGCCACAGTCACTTCTAACACTGGACAAGTTGTCAAGGGCCGAGCAGAAGAACCAGATCAGCAGAATCAAGCAATTAAATCGTCTGAGCAGCCAGAGCAGAGCCTTCCTCCAACCCAGCAGTGGATGTAGAAAAAACTCGAGCCGCTGTATTGAGCAAGTGCCTCCAGAGCTCAGCTCCTGATGCGACGATCACTTCCAGCTCTGCCACCCCTTGTGTGCATCCCACACAAATCTTCCTTCCCCACAGGCCTGCACCGAGGGCAGGGAAGTGGCTTTGAGCTGGAAAGTCACAGATTTTGTTCCACCACCCAGACCTGCTCACAACACTCCTCCCAGGACAAAATCCATCCTGAAGGTGGATCAAGGCTCCGATCCACACATTGCCAGAGCTGTGATCCAGGGAGCTCCTTGTGACCACTCTCAGATGGGAAATAAATGTACTGCTCAACACAACAGAAGGAAAAGCACTAAATCTCCTTAGTTACTCCCTGCTCTGCTGTGGGGTTACACCCTGGGGCTGTGGGGTGATAGGAGCTCCACACAACACATCAGCTCTAACCACTTTCGACTCCTTTTTCTCACCTTCCCCTGCGAGGATTTTTGCTCTTGTTCATGCCCAGCTTGTCCTGAAGGGTCACTGATTCTGCAGGATGAGATGGTCTTTTCCTGCATTTTGCAGCAGTAAGTTAAAGAAAAGTCCTCAAAATAATAATGGCATTAGGTCTGCACTGGGCAGTCTCCATGAGCAGTGGCTAAACTGAGGACACTTTTTACAAAAGTGCTGCATTCAAACCTAACTCACTGTGCAGATGGATTTAAACTGTGCTTCAGTGCCAGCCATGAGGCTTTGGAAAATGAGGTGTAGGTGTCAGTTTTCCCAGTGGAATCCCACATTCATTAGTGCCTCCCATTATAGCATTCATCCACAATGCTTATTCATGCTCAACCACAACCACAATGCTGATTACGTGCCACAGTAGGTTTTATTGCAATCACTGGGGTGTGATCTTCTGGTTTGTTCACTTTAGTTTTGTCATTCATTAATTTCCTTCTATTCACTATTAATAGTACTGAGATAAGACAGCAAAAGCCAGTCTTTATTCCAGATATTTTAATATCTAGCACTGAAATTTCTTTAGAGACAGATTTCTCTGCTCAGTCCTGAGATCTGCTTTCAAATCCAGATTTGAATCTGGGTTTCCTTCTGAAATGCAATGTCTAATACTGGATATAATCCAACAGAGAAAACTGACAGGCACACCTCCAAGTATCTACTTATCATCACCCAACCCATTATTATCCCCCATATACCACTTTTGGGCATTTCTGAACTAGATTTTCTTCTAAAGACATCAAAACACTTAAAACCCAAGGTGGCCACCCTGAAAAACATTAGGCTCTTTAAAATGAAATGTTGTGCCCAATCTACAGCAGTTACAGAGGAGTCGACTTTCAGTCTGTAGGTTTGTTTCATTTACCTCAGTTGATAAAGTGCTCCTCATCCACAGACAGGCTTTCCCTTGTAGGGCTAAAATGGACAGGGAGTTATGGAGACTGAGAAAACTCAGATTTTCCCAATGTTCCCGCTGAATAAATCCCACTACAGGAGCAGGGACACAGTCCCAACAGGAAATCCTGACTTTTCTGGGTTTTCAGAGGAATGCTCAGAGACAGCAGCATAACTGTGACTGCCCCTTCTGCCATTTCTAGGCAGAAATGTCATCTCTGAACTATCTTGTATCTATTAAAAATACTCAATAGCTTCACTAACATGGGATCAAAGACATCTACAGAGGAAGCACTTGGTATTTCTCAGGATTAATAGAATTCTTTTCTAATTACGCCTTTACTTTTTGCTACTCAACTAGAGAATTCTACTGATCTTTGTAAACTAAACCAAATAAATACAGCAATTTTGTCCTTTCTTTTTTCTTCACATGTTTGCACAAATAATCAGCAAAAATCCCAACCAGCCTTGCAGCAATGCAGATTTCCACACAGAGAAACTTTCAGCTTTGGGATTTAGGTTGGCACCTCTTGTACAAACACACGGATTCGTTTTGGCCTGCTTCCCTCGACATTTTGGGACACAGGTTTTCCATGGACTCAGGAGCCGTTTAAGACACGCAGACCTCCTGAGCACTCACTTCACACAGCACAAGAGCAAAACTCTTTCCAAGACCTTGCACTATTGACTGGGATGTTACTGCATTCCCAGCAGTGTCCTGGGGGATGACAATCCAAGCCCAGCTGCAGATGCCAGGTTTGGGGAATGCAGGATGCACTCAAGTCCAAGTGAGTTTGGCAGAAGGTGCCCCCACCACTCCACATCAGTTTTATTCAACGGGATTTATCCAGCTGTCATATTCCAGACTGCAAACATGATGAATAGATGGCATCTCATTTTTCCCCGTGCTGGAACACATGCACTCCAGGGATTCCCTTTTCCTTTCCCAAGCATTCTGCCTTCCCCCAGGAATTCCAAAACAAAACGTGTTCAATTGAAACGAGAAGGTTCAACCAGTATTTGAGCAAAATAAATGGCTTCCACCCCAATTTAAAGTTATGCCCCGCACAAAAATCAAACCTTGCCCATATCACGGCCTTTTGGACGACAATCAGAAGGAATCTTGTTGTGAGGTTGCACATAAAAACTGAGCTATTTTAAGTCACAATAAATCTTCTTTCTCACCATGGTTTCCTAAAAAGAATGAGGAGACTGGATGAGGACCAGAAGGACGAAACCTCACACTTTATCTCACAAGCAATGATTCCCCAAAGGCCCCAGTGGCTACAGGTACTGCTGAGTTTAATCCAGAAAATATCATTTCTATGAGGAAAATGACAGCTCAAAAGACCACTTTGGAATAACCAGCTCCCAATTGCATGCTAAGATAAAACAACAGAAGACAGACATGGAACTGGAAGAGAAGAATTGAAGATCTGAACAATTCTATACTAGACTCCTGCCTACATTAAAATCCCAATCATACAAATCCTGAATGTCTTGAACGCAAAAAAAACCCCCAACAAACCCAAACAAACCAAAAAATCCAATCACCAAATTAAAAATCCCAATAATAATTTCAAGACAGCAAGTAATAATAATTATTAATATTCTTTAAAGGAAACTTTTTGCATAGACCAACAAGCAGAGTAGTAAATTTTCAAAAAACAAAACCAAAAATGAAACAAGTGGAGAAACTTAAGATTGCATTTACTTCCCGAAGCTGTGGCACTTTTAAATGTACATAGAGGAATAGAATCCTCTTCAGCACAACTCCCCTAAAACATGAGTAAATATTTTATATCTTAGCAGACAATTCTCTCAGAAAACAAGCAAGGCCCCACTGATCCAAGGTATATTTTTGCCTTGCAAGGTGTTGTTCTGGTATAGCAAGTATAGAGAAATCAGCACCTGAGATATGGACTAGTAAAAAACCTTGGCATAGACATAAATTACTCTGCTGCTCATTAGGATTTAAATTATAAGCCACTAAGACACATTCAAATTTGAGGGGTTTTTTATGAGCTCTGGAATAGGGCCTGGTACAAATGAATACACGGCACAGACAATTAACAATTTGTACGACCAACTTCACTGAAATAACTGAACTCTGCCATTGAAGGCAATGCGATTCTTTTTAACCCAGACATCTCGATTCATTTGGAGAGTTCCAAAAGGCCATCCAAGACCAATAATATTGATTACTAAACACAGTGTCACAAATTCCACTCAGATTGCACACAACTCCCCTCTGCACCCTAGCTGGTTTTCATTTTCAAACTATTTTAGTTCCTTTGATGAATAAGGAGCTTTTCTAATTTGACCTTGTAGCATTGCACACTGACAGTGTCCTTTGATTCTTTATCATGCCCAAAAGGCAACTGGATTTTAAATCTATCACTAAACCAAAATAGTAAAAAGTAGAGGAAACAAACTAGAATTGGAGTAGGCTTGCCTACAAATATTTTTAATTGAAAAATTATATAAAGGCAATTTGAAAAGTGACTCCTATAGGACTCTGCTCAGTCAAAAAGCAACTGTCAGCAATCACTGTAACAAAACAAACATATGAACAGGGTATTGTTACTTATACGAATTAATTAGCTGTGACACAATATGAAAAGCCAATAAAAAGATAAATATCATGAAACAAGGTAAATAGTATTTTCACTCAGCTATCACAGCCCAAAAAGTCATAAATCAAAGTGGCATTAATCACCATCTGAAAATATTTCTAGTTTTTAAAATTTTAATTATAATGGCTCCGAACCCAGACTAGCATTTTGGTATTGGTTCAACCTTGGTTTTTTGGCTCAATAAACACCACAATACATGTTCATATACCAAAGTTTAAACTAATGATGGAACCTTTTCACAGGGAATTGCAGTTTTCTTTCGGGGAAGAAAAAAAAAATTGCGCTGGGGCTTATTCCAAGCTCTCTTCAACGGGAATCTCCCTGGCGACATTGGTGAGCTTTGCATTAGACCTCATAAATGCTCCTCACAACTAAAATGTCAATCTTTAACCCCAAGATGCACCGGAAAAGTCCCAAACGCTTCTTCCACCTCCTTCTGCCTCTACTTGACAAATCTGTTTTGTTCCAATTCAGCTGCACTCCGTTAATTATTCAGCAATTCATCACAGCCAGAAGAAAAACTCTTTTCTCTTGGGTTAGCAAAGTTTTCCGATCTCTCTTCACCTAACCAGAGACACTGTTGAACACACACACTGCACACGTACAACGTCTTATGTCTTTCAGCTCCAAATAAATTATAAAGGCATCTCAGCCTTCTCTGACTTAACCCAAGATGAAAGAAATATTAAGTCTTTAGTCCATGAAAACGCCTACAAACCCTGACTCCTGCCTTGAGAAAAAGCCACGGAGAAGATGTTCAGCTGGAGTAACTCATTACTCAGCCCTGTTTCAAATGCTCCCAAGTCCCAGCTATGATGGTACAGAAACAAATCTCTGTGGTTTAGGTTAAGACTCATTTTTTTAGATCATGAAGAGACTAAGTGTTTACTGCCTTCCTGATTAACTCCAGAGGCAAAGGAAACTCGGGCAGTACGGTAAATGCCATCCAGCATCTCTATAGTGCTATACTTCTGCAGCTGTTAGCTGCCAAGTAGTTTGGGAGGGATTTTCTAATTTCACCCTGTGTCTGTCTTTGTGGGTTTGATTTTTTATTTTATTTTAGTTACAGATTTATATTGGGTGTTTTCAAATTCTTTCACATTTAGATATCTTTTGTGATATTGTCCATTTCTTAGCCAATAGTTTCCTTTCATTAAAAAAACATTCCCATTGTCTAATACACGTAAGATTTTAATTGTGCCTATACACCTTAGAATCTGACAGTTTGGAAGTGTGGACTTTGGTAGCAGTTTCCCCTATGATTTTAATTCCACAAGCAAATCTCTCTCTGTACTTCACTTCACAAGCGCTGCAATTCCGTACAGCTTAGTCCATCGGAAGCAGATATTCATAACCCGGCCTGACACAGGAACAGGCCAGAGCTTGGGCTAGAAACACAACCTTGGGGGCAAATTCATTAAAGATCCCAGGCACAAAGAGAAGCAAGGCTTTAATTGAAGAGTAACCACAAGAGACTCACTAGCATCACTCTCAATCCGCTGCTGAATCATACAAGGATTATTAATGATTATTTACTGAATATACATCACTCTTGCAAAGACAATGCTTGCGATACTTGACCCAGAACTACGTATTTAAAAAATATCTCTCTTTTTTTTACATGGGGGGTGGTGAGAGTCAAACCAGCTTCTGGGAAGCACCTCACCCATCCAAAATCCCGAGGATCTATTAGGTGACATTCAGACCATATTTTTTTATGCTGAGATAGTTGTACATGCTTCTGGACATTGACAATATCCAGGTTAATACTCCTTTTGGGTGCTAAAGGGACTTTATCTTCTAATTCTTCCTCTTTCTGTACAGAAAGAGAGAAAAGCCTCTTTCCTTGTGCTGGTGGATTGAGGTCCGCAGGCAGAATCGGGCGCTCCGTGCGTCACTGCCTCCCACCAAACCCCTTTGGACATTTTGGCCGAGCACCGAATTTCAGTACTGAGGGATCAGCTCTCAAAACTTCCCTTGTCAACAATATCTTGATTAACAACTGGTTCTTATATAAAATATCTCAGCAATTAGTTAGGGAAGGCAAGGGACGTCACGCACAAATTGGTTGGAAGAAATAAATGTTGATGCAGGATCACATTGTTCATGCAACTTCTTCCCACTAGCTGATCATGGGTTTTAATTCTGATCCAGCCTCTTAATCCCTTCTGGATCTTTAATAACTAGTATTTACAAAATAAATATTGAGGTTGAAGGAAGATTTATGCTTGGACCAAGGATTTACTCTACTTGTCTAACTCTTAGGGTAGCCTAACAGCAAGTTTTCTATCAACACAGCTCCGCTAAGAACTGAAAAGATCCTTCTTATGAATATTCAGCAATAAAACACCACAAACCAAACCAACAAACCTAAGCCAACGACTTTGAGGTTTTAAACATAACCTAATACAAGGGCAAAATAAACTTTTTCCAGCAAAGAGAAAGAGGAAAAATAGACTTCTATGACCTTGAAATAGGCATTATTTTTATTGGTAATTAGTCCTTTACAAATATTTTTCAATAGATAAGATTTTTGAAGAATGCATTTTTAAGTTGCAGTTTAATCATCTTCTTTCTCTTGATACATTATATGTCACCATAGGAGTGTGGCCTTAAGGGAAGAACAGAAATCTGGAAAACTGCCTGCATCACCAGAAAGAGGGACTTTAAAAAATATTTTTTAAAATCTGGAATGCATTCTAAGAATACTATTTTTACTTTTAATGTGAATTTTTAAACGCCCACATTAGACCAGTCTGCTTGTGAAATTTTATAATGCCCATGGTCAAGACCCGATTGCTCATCGTGTTGCCTGCGCAGGGCACAGCCGCCTGTGCATATTTATTTGTGGTGTCTGCAAAATCTTTACAAGTATTGTCCCATCTTTCCTGTGAGAAATAACCTACATTCTTTCAAAGAAAAAGAGAATTTAGGGTAGAAAAACTGTGCCTCTATAGATTTTTTTTTTTCTCCTTTTCACAATATTTCTATTTATTTCTTTGTACTAACAGAGACGTAAGGAAAAAAGCACCGGAGGTTTCAATGAACATAAGATGAAAGACGATTTCTACAGGAGCTGGACTCCTGTAGAGCTCCTTAACTCATTATCTTTAGCACTGGTTAGGTATTGGCTCCAGTGCACAGCCCGACAACGATTAGGCTGAACCCCACCACTACACACTGATAGTAACTAAAAACTGATAGTAACTAACTGATAGCTGCTAGTTACTGATTGTAACTAACAACGCTCCCTACGCTGGAAAACCCAGGGAGTGGGGATGGAGTGCGAAAGCCGGGCTTCCTTCAGGCAGGGTTTGGGGGGGCATGCAGCGGAAGGTGCCGGAGCCGCTCGCCCCTGCTCCGCGCCCGGCGCATCCTCGCCGCGGGCCCGCCGGGGTCACGCTTACCGGCGCAGGAGTGCAGCGGCTTGGGCCGGACCAGGAGCGACGGGCACACGGAGTACAGGGAAAGTTTCTCGAAGTAGTCGCAGGTCTCCTTGGAGAGGATCTCGTCGATCATGAAGGTCTTGTAGCGCCTCCTGCCTGCCTTGGGCCGGCCGGGCGCGGGCAGCCGCGCCGGGGGCTGCGGGCCGGGCTGGGGCTGGGGGTGGCCGTGCANGCCCGGCTCCCCGAGCCTGGCCCGCTGTCCCGCTATCCCCGTGCTGTCCCCGTGCTGTCCCCGCTGTCCCCGTGCTGTCCCCGCCGGTTCGGCCGCGCTGCGCGGCGCCGGCTCCCCGCTATATAAAGCCGCCGATAAGCATCTCTCCCATCGCTCCGCGGCCTTTTTAGGAGGCTCGGGCTGTCAATCAGGGCGCCCGCTGCTCCCCGCCAGCACCATTGCTACCCTGCGCCGGGCTGGGAGGATCCGCCGCTCCTCTCCCCTCCCTACTCGCTATTTTAAGATACTAGGGTGTGTGGCTTTTTTTTTTTTTTTTTTTTTTTTTTTTTTTTTTTTTTTTTCGGGGGAATTTTTTTCTGTTGGGGTTTTTTTTTTTTTTTTTTTTTTTTTTTTTTTTTTTTTTCCTCGAGGAAATGTTTCAGATTGGGGCTTTTTTTATTCTTTTTTTTTTTTTTTCCCTCCTTTCTTCTCTCCATCCTCCTGTTCTCTAGATTGTAATTATCAAAAAAAGTTAAAGTTCGGGCTGCCGGAAGAGAATGCCGCATCCCCGGCCCCGACAGCCTTCCCCCGGCCGGCGTCAAACCTATTCCCGGGCCGCAAAGTGCTGAAGAATGGCAGAGGGGAAAAATCCTATTTATAGGTGCCTTGCAGAAGCACTGTGTAGAAGTTATTTTTCTCCAAAGTGGCGTTACTTGGACCCCAAGTCTGAGATAATTTTCTGGCGGATCCCTGCTTAGTTCAGCTGGATTTTTGCAAAGCTGAGCTTTCAACCCCTTCTGCTGCGGGGTGCTGAGACTTCCACGCTGGAAGAATTTTTCCTACCAGGCTGAGGTCTGGGTTTTATTTCTTGTCTCCGTGGCCTCCGACAGGAATCACCAGGACACCCTACTCCGGGAAAGGTGTACCAGGAGGAATCTTCTGGATTAATTGGTTGATGCAGGTTTTCCAGAACCCACAGCCAGCTCACTAACTTTAAATAGGTAAAGAGAGGCTAATTATGGAGATTTACCTCCCCCTAAAAAATATTATTTGCAGGTTTCACACAAGGATTTAAATATAATCTGCAAAAAGTTACCAGCCATCCTTCAGTTCTCATGCTTTGGCAATCCAAACTGCAGCAAACTCTTATTTTAGTAACAGAAAACTCAATCTGTTTTTGCAAAAGGCAACAACCATCTCAAACTCTTATCAATGATTTGAACAACTTTTATTTTTTCAACTGTATTTTTTAAAAGTGTAAACTAACACTGTAAACACTGTAAACTATCTTTAACCTCTTTTGTAGAAGCACTATTTTTTTTTTCAATTCAAAGTTTCATTTAACTTCACCGATACAGTTGCTCATTTATAGATGCTCAAATCAAAATAAGACACTTGCATTGTCTACACACTGTCAAAACTGGAAGGCAGATGCAAGAATATATCAGACTTTTGAGATATCCGTTGAACTTTTTTTCTTAAAACCTCATTACATTTTTTTAAAAAAACATAGCACAGCAAATTATATTAAAACAAATGTAAAGCAAAGTATTTTGCTCATTTTAAACCATTAGGATGGCATTCTCATTTAAAATAAATTGGTTGGAAATGGTTTTATTTCTTTTTATTTTGAGAGACTAAAGTGATCTTACGACGAGGAATTTAACTAGAATGATAACAACTAAGGAGTTCAAGAACTTCTCTCCTCCATGACGATATAACTCTTTTTAAATTACTTAAACTGCTGCTTTAATTCCTAAACAAGCTACAGATATTTAAGCAGATGAACTGACTTCGTTATGAATGCAGTTTTATGAGTACTCACCTCTTCATTCGGACATAAACCATTTCAGGAGCACATTTTCTTCGCCTTTTTCAGACACTTGTTTTCTTTTTTTTTTTTTTTTAGGAAACAAAGTAATTACCAGCAACATTTAGCTTCAGCAATTAGTACCTGCTGATAATTATTGCAAAGAATACTTTGGAAGCAACAGTGAGCAAGCCACTGATTTAAGCCGCTGCAAATGGCATTTTACTGCTCTGTGTTTCCCTGGGGTCCCGGCAGGAGCTGCAGCCCCCCTATCCCCACTTCAAATTTATCCTGCTTTTCCTGCCTTTGCTAAACCTGACACAATGCAGCAGAGGAATGCTTCCTGAAGAGTATTCCAGGACTAGATCCAGCCCAGAAATCAAGCAAGGAAGCAAACCGTGGGCTCGCCGAGCTCGCACACAAGTGATGGCAGGACAAGAGACTCTGCTCATCTTGAAATGTTTCTTTCTCACGTCCAGAGGTCGGAATACCCAGAGATGTGTGGCTGGCACCTCTGTTCATACTCCAGAAATGCGATGCCCTCACCTGAGCCCAAGCAGATGAACTGACAGGTGGGATTAGGCCACTGTGACACGTTTCTAGAAACTTTATTTCTTTTTATGAAATTTTTTTTTAAAGTAAGTGGCCTGAGCAATACGGTGGGTTATGTCGTATGAAACACACACTGGCTGTCAATCAAAAAGGGGGTGCTTTGGTCAGGAATAATCAGGGGTTTTGTTTCCAAAATTAATGGAGTGGCTGGAATAGTGAACATCTGCCAAGGGGACTCAAACCCTGAGCAGCTGTTGGAGCCCCAGGACTCTCCCCATGTAGGACGGCCTTGCTGGGGAGTGCTTCTCCCTGAGGTTTCTCTCGTGGTTGCGATCTGGGGCCGGATGGGAGGCTGGGAAGTGAAAGGCACACTCGGGAAGGTTTGGAGGGCAGGAGAGTTGACACAGTCTGTGTGTGCCAGGCTGGCACCTGCATGCCACAAATGGCAGCTGGACAGCCAGGGACCAGGTTTTCTGCCCTTTTCCAAGAGGGAATTAATCCAAGGGACATGAGCCTCCATTTTACTGAATAAAGCATTTTTTCAGTCAGAATTGAGGAGGAAAATAGCACTGCTGTGAGCCTGTCAGCCAGTAACAAGTGATTTCTAAGGAAAAGCAGGGAGGTCAGCCCAGTACCGGAGAGCTGGAAATAGATTGTCCGGGAGGACAGTTGTGTTCAGTCAGGAGAGATGTGGCAGCAGACTCTGTAAACTGGGGTTTCTGGAGACAGCTGGTTTTGATTTGGAGTCAGTTTGTGCTACCAGGTCCTTTGTGCGCAGTGCCAGAGCCCCACAGGTGCGGTGCACCTTGGGAAAGTGATTAAACACCTTCGAGTTGACTTGTTCAGTCCCAGCACAAACATTACCATAAGAGACAGTGATTAAGGCAAGAGGAATTAAGCTGCTGCTGTATTACTAAATTTGTGATTTAGCTAGCACCCAAGTGGCTCTGCTTAGGGCAGAGTCAACTGGTTGTGATCACTTGCTGCTCTATTTGTACATTGCTAAGCAGACGGGGATTGTTTGCCTAAAGAGAAGAATTCTGTCAGTTGGGTTTTCAGCTCACCAGTTTCCACAAGAATTTAAAATGCAAACCTATTTTGACAGACTGGGCAGAATGAACTAAAGTGCCAAATTCTGAAAGTGTCTGAAGGCTCTCAGTCTGAATTCCTGTTTCGATATCGAAAGGGCAAAGATAGCTTTAACAAGCCCCTGACGTTACTGTGTTTAATCACTGGAAAAGTCTCTTTTCCAGTGAAATGCAACCACCTTTGTAAACAGATCTGTACAGACATAATCAATCCTGCTAAACATGAACACTCAGATCTCAAGTGTGTGCCTTTTTCAGCATGATATTGGGCTTGATACTTGATCCAGTAGAGAAAAATCAAATCTGTGGCTAGAAAGAGGAAGGCACAATTTGGGCCAGTGCTTCACTCCAGGGAATCCAGAGGCTTTGTCCTCTCAGTGTGAAAGGTCTCAGTGCATAAAAATCCCTTTGAGTAAAAGATCTCAGCATCTGCCTCACATAAATAAAATGAGTTTCTGGTATCTGCCCCATGCCAGAGAAAAGGGCATTGCCCAGGAAGATTTTTTTTTAAGCCAGGGAGAGTGTAAAACATCCCACACATGCACATAGAAGCCAAACCCACCTGATGGGTGTCTAAGGGAGCCCCTCAGGCCTGTGCATTCCCCTGACAGAAATGCTCGTTGAGAGAAAGACGCCACCGAGCAGGGTCTCCTCCCCATCTCCTGGATAGCCTTGCAAAGGCAGAGGATGGAAAAGAAACTGAAGTGTTTGTTGACCCTGAGCTGTACCTTGGGCCCTTTGCAGATGATCAGATGATACCTCTGAGCAGCCGAGGAAACAGAAATTACAGAGCAACTGCACCCCATCACCTTCAGGGGGGCTCTTTGCTCCCAGATTATCTTTAAAACCAAATTTCATTCCTGGCCTAAGTGACTATGGAATATGACTGCTCCAAGTCCAGTAGTTTCATTGGAATTTTTTTTTCAGCCCCCAAAGCTACAGAGCCTGTCTCAAATCCTGAATTACATTATTTCCTCTGTCACCTTAAATCTGTCTGCAGCCTCTTTGAGTGTCACCCGACCTCACTCTGAGTCCGGCTGATTCCTCTCCTACTCCCTATCCCCCCACTGTGATGCTGCAGCATTTGTGTGGTTCCAAACCATTCCTGGCTCTCTGTGGGCAGGTTTTGTCCCTTAATGGACAGCCCTGGGCTTAGGCAGCAACACTACAAAGGTGTCCTTGATGTGCTCAGAATAAACCAAAGCTTGAGTTACTTTCTTCAATAAAATTATCCTGAAAGCTGAACTATCAATTGGGACACCTTTGTTTTATTTCCTGCTCTGCCTCAAGCCCTAAACCTAATCTGCCTTGCCTAGAGCCAACTCTGAATCATCTAGAAATAGAGTATAAGGGTATTCATCATGTGACTGGAGCCACTGGCCAGTCCCCAAATTAGTTAAGATAGTCTGATTTAAAGTAATAATACAGCTAATAACCATTTTTATCAGTGCTCATAGCAGGCTCAGAACACACAAACTGTAAAGTTCATGACACAGTTGCAAAATCCCTTAAAAAAGAGACCTAGGTATGGCCTCAGATCTACATGCACAGAAACTGAGGCAAAGTTTTCCTCTGTTAATGCTCGGGACAGAAGCCAGACCTCACACCATCATGTCCTCTCCAGGCAGAACAGAATCTAAATCCCAGAATTTTCCTCTGTGACCTCATTTTTTTGCCCACAGCACACTGGGGGCTGTGAGACAGTGTGTTAATTTTTTTCCAGTTGCCTCATTGTAGGGCACACAACACTTGAGCAGCTTCTCCTTCCCTAGGCTCTGTTGCTACCAAAACCCAACCAGACTCTGGCACTGCAGCTGGAGTATTTCCATGAGCTCCCAGGGCATTGCTGTGCCACTACACAGGGCACCAAGGAATCCAACCAGACGGAATAAATCACTGTGAATCCTGAGACAGCCCCACTGGCAGAACTGAAGGCATTTAGAGAGATATTTATGGGGTGGCTCTGATTTTCTGGGAGTTGCACAGACACCACGTACTCCAGAGGCTATGCCAAGGAACAGAGCCCATCTTGCAGCAAGTGGGATTTGTTTTTCCAGGCTATAGCTAAGAGGCTACATTCTGGACTTAGAAACTAGGGTTAAGGAGTTTGGGAGTGGCAACCAGGAATGCAAAGGAGCATTCTGTGCCACCTGAGGGTCCAGTTTGGGCAAGACAGAAGCACCTGGTCCCTTACCAGTTATCCCAAATATTCATGGGACAATAAACAGTGTTTTCCCCCTTTCTCCAGTGAATTCAACACTGCTGTGACAACCCACCCTTAAGGGGAAGGAAGCACCCAACCATCACCCTCCTCCTACCCACATTGCTGTCCTCTCCAGGATGCCAATGAAAACAAAGACAACTATTTTGATATGGCCAAGGTAACAACAATCTCATTTAACTCACTTTCCTAGAGGGACTGAAGCCAATGGTGAGGGGAAGTATCTAATCTCATGAGAATGAGAGTGTTTGGAATTGGAACATCTTTCAAAAAGCACCCCCAATTTTTGGCAGGGAAGGCTTCCCAAATATAACACTGCTTCACTCTTTAATACATGATCCAGCCTCATTTGGATGAGGATCCACACATGAATGCTCACTGCTTCATCCAGTTTTGCCTAAGGCCAATTACTTTTGCACAAGTCTTGATAAATCTCTGCCAAGCTGGTAGCGTGTTAAAAAGGAAAAATCAAAATATTTGCAACTCCTTCTATAAAACAGCCAGGCTGTTTTGGTGTTCTGTGACTGATGCTTTATTCATTATTCAGAGGATTATCTCTGCTTTCTTTTTTTCTACAAGACAATTTACCTGAAAGCAGCAAAGAAAAGATCCCCAACCAATAGACCAGAAGAATGTCTCCAGTCTCCATAGAGACATCAGGAAAACACCAGGATCATGTGAGTTGTACACAAGAAACCTATTCATACTGGAATGGGTGGTGTTCCAGGACGTTAAGTAATTTTGACAATCTGCCACTATCTCAGCCTGCAAGAAGCCCAAAGGGAGTTATTGATGCCATCAAGTTCTGATCTTTATTAATGATTTCTAGACAGCCTTGATCATTCTGGGCTCTGCAGGACCCCAGTCCAGACCTGCAGATGGATCTTTGCACAGTCATCCAAGAGGAACCAGGTCCCCCATTCCCAGAGAGCCCAGGGGCTCAGTGTCCTGCAGGAACTGCTCAGGCCTCCCCTCCTGACAGGCTGCAGAGAGTCGGGAACTGCCAGCCAGAAGCCCAGTTATCCCAGTCTGCTGGAACAGCCCAGGATTTGCTCTTCACTTACCAGCAGCTGTGCTGCTGCCATTCACTGCTGTAGATAAACTTGTACTTAATACAAGGACAAACAAGGAGACACAGGGGCTCTGGGACTCAATAAATAACAGAGCATACAAAATTAACTGTAGCATTCCTATATCCACAGGTAAGGCCAGGACTTCCATTGCCTAATGCTAAGGGAAGGACAGAGATGCAGAGCCTGATCGTGCCTATAAATAGATAATTTCTGCTAAACAAGGAAAGGGCAAAACCTCAGCTAGAGTGAGAAGTCCTTTCAAGAGGTCCTGGCCAAATTTACTCTCCCGAGGAGCAGGCAAGGGACTGGCTGTGTGCATGGAAGCCAGCCAAGGCAGGGTTTGGAGCTTGAAACACAGAGGAGACTTTCTCTCCTATTTAAAGTGCCTGATTTGGCTCCTTGTGATGCTCTGTGTCATTCCTCGACCTTCCACAAAGTCATAGAATCCTTACCTGTGTAACAGCTCGGGAATCAATTTCATCACCAGAGCTGGAGAACTGTGCCATTCCCAGAAGGATTTGTTGTCTGGGTTGCAGCAGTTGGGTATTTCAACATCAGCTGGGAGCCAGCGCCCAGCTCCAGGGGTTTGGGAATGCTGCAGAGGACAATCTGCATTGACAGGGGGGCTGCCTGCAGAGTACTCAGCTTCCTCAGTCAGAACTGCTCAGAGCACTGAAACCCTCAGAGCAAATGTGGACTGAAAGGTCTGACCCTGAAGAAGGACCTGACTGCTGCTCTGGAAGCAAATCTGTCACAGTCCAGATTGCCTAACAGCACCGAGGCACCCGCAGGAATCTGCAATCCATCAGGTGGTGCCACTGCCCAGCTCCAGGCTCTGCCTCACTTCCCTTCCCTGCAACACAGACAGAGATTTTTGGGTAATCCCAGCTCCATGCAGAGACAGGCCCTGACCCCAGCCTCGGGATCAGACAAACCAGCCAGTGTGGAACAGGGAGGAATCAGCTCTAATTCCATTGCCATTCCCTGTAATTAGGACGTTCAAATACTCGGAGCTGTTAAGACCCTGGTGCCAATAGTTAAGCCCCAGAGCTTTCACTGTGTTTGTTATCAGTGCAAGGGGGGAGTAGAACATCAAACAACTGGTACATGTGTCCAGTGTGTCCAATCCCCTTATTTAAGGAGCACCCCCAAGTCCCTTAACTCAGTAGTTCCATTTTTCTGCCCATAGTCTCAGCTTTATGCTTGACCCAGAGCTGTTTTTCTCCTCACCATTACCTATTTCCTTGCCTGCTCTCCCCAGTCCTTTTCCAATGGCATTCTGAAAGACTTGAATCCCTACTGCCAGGGATCTTACAGCTGCTGGGAGCCTCAGGGCTGTCTCAGCTGGTAACTGAGCAGTGTCTTTCACTCAAGGCCGTAGCCCAGACTGCACAGATCCTCATCGTGTCTGTTTGCAAGGCAAAATTGTTCTCATTTGCCTTCCACCAATTTCAAAGGTTTCCCAGGGCAGATAATGTTCCACTTTCTTGCTGGAGGAAACAACAGCAGCAACTGCAGAGTATCTTTAACACAGAAAAGAAAGGTCTCTAGACTCAGCCTGAAAGCTTGCCCCTGCTCCCTGTCTGCCACCAATCTGCCATTAATATTTCTTCATATTCCAGAGATGCTCCTACTTAACAGCACTAATATTTTACATTTAAATTCTTCTTGGCTTAGCTCCGTTTTATGCTCTTGTTTTGGGGCAACACATTCCTTTCCCAGTCAGGACTTCATGTTTTGCTGTGAAGGTTTTCCTGCTAAAAGGATGAGAAGAAAAAAAGAGAAATAATCAAAAGGAAAGCTCAACTTTTCCCTTTCATAAGATGTCCAAGTCCCTGCACTTTGAACTGCAAGCAATAACTAGGGGTCATTTTGCTAAGTGCCTTGTGCAGTGTAAGAAGGGGAGAGGACAGTCTAAGAGAGCTGTAATAGTTGTGGTTGCTGGTTATATTGTGTTAATAGCTCAATATTAATCTCAGCAATTGAAAGCAAAGCGTTTTAACTGTTAGAATAGGCAAGGTTAATGTAAAATGAGCTTATATAGCTTATAATTGCATGATGTTGGCCTAGAAGGATGCCATGAAGAAAAAAAAGGTCTGAGCTCTTGTTAATAACGGGAAGTGGGACTGCCAGTGTAGTGATCTCAGCAGATTTTATTATACAGCCTGGAGCCGATGGCGTGGGCTCGCCGCTCGAGCCGCAGAGCAGGAGCCGCGTGCTCCGGGCAGCGCCCATCGCTGCTGCGCCAATGGCGCGGGCGAGCAGGAGCTGCGCCCTTCTCTGGCGGCGCAGCGGTCCCTCGACGTTCTCCGGCCGCTGGATTGGGCCAAAAGCAAGGATCCCCGAGCTTCGCTCGGCCGCTTTTTGTGTGGTTTTTAGTCAACTCTGATTGGTCCATTTGGGGTCCTTCAGTCGCTGATTGGCTAACCGCAGAACGTTCAACGCGACCTGTCTGGCCTTGTCTCGGGTACGTCCTTTTCCGATTGCACGTGGTGAGGTACGTCTATTTTTATAGATGCCTTTTTAGGCTTTTTGGGGTTATTGCAATTAACTGCCATTTATTAACTACAACTTTTAAACAATTATAATGATTAACTTATTTGTTACAACTTAATTAACATTAACTCTGTGTAACTCATTTCTGACACTCTTACAGTAAGAGCATATAATCAGAGATCATTCTTTATTATATAGAGGTCTTTTTTCTCAATTCTGAATTTCCCATGTATTTTTTAACACTGAAAGAAGAATATTCTAAGACTTAGTTTCTAAACTCTTTCTAGCTCACATGAAATTTTATTTTCATCAGCTATGGATCCCTGGTGTAGGCAGAAAATCTCCTTATACACTACAGGGGTCAGGGAGCACTTGGAGACTCGCTAGTCTTAATTCTTCTCCTTGTCCTATCCTGCTTTGTGTATTAAAGAAAATTGTGGTTTACCACAACTGTAGCTCTAAGTCTAGAAGAATATTACTATAGGAGCATTAAAGTAGGTTTGTACATTATCACACAGAAGAGTCAAGGCTTATGGAAAGTATCCTACTAAGACAGCAGAAAGAAATTATTCAGCTGCAGCTGGAGAATAAATCAAAATACATAATTTTTCATTGTAAACCATGTTTCTTTTCAACTTATTACTACTCCTTCATAGCCTGGTAGCAATTAATAGTAATAAAGTAATTGTAGTGAGATGTTTCTGCAGACCTGAGTGTGAAAACCCCCATTATTCCAGAATACTGGGATTGTGAACAGGATCCAGTTTAACAGATGATTCCTGTTCCATTGCCTGCAATGGGATTTTACTGATAGAGGATAAAGATCTGTCTTTTCATCCAGATAAGGCACAGCTTGAGAATAATTACCAGCTAATTAGGTCTCCACAGTCCAAATGCTTTCTTGGTTGAATAAGTAATTGGTTAACAATAAAGACCTGCATCCTTGAGAAAAGCTGCTCCTTTCAATTTAGTGTGATTTTTTATTTATTTTTTTAAATATCTATACTAAAGGCAGGACAATGACATCTTCATTCAGGCAAAGGATGGTGACTGGGGTTGTAGTGGTAAGCCACAACTGATTGCTGGGAAGGCAAAGAGCAGGTTAAAGGGTTTTCTGTCCCTAATTGTTGTAAGCAATTGTTCTCAGAACCGGTATGACCACATTTCTCCAAGATGCTCCTGTGTACAGGAGAACAAACAACTCTGCCATGTCCCAAAGGGCTCTCTGAGTCTGAGGCACCACTTCAGGCAGAGAGCCTTTGTTTCCCTCTTCCCCGGTTGTCACTCTGCACACACAAGCGAGAGGAGATGTGCTGCCTGGCCCAGGGGCTGGGATAAATGGGACTGGTTCTGTTTGGCTCCACAGGGCTTGGCCAGCTGATATTCGCAGGTACAGCTCTCCTGGGCAATGGTTCACCTGGGCAGCTGCTGCTTTCTGAGCCCTCTGCAGGGATTTCTGAGGGTGATGTGCATCCAAGCAGGAGCAGAGTGTGGGAAGTTGAGTGTTCCTGGGCTGGTGGTTGTTGTGAATGTTACCCCTTTGTGTGTCACAAACACTTTCAGCTCTAAAATGAGCATGCAAATAGAAGAGGATGACAATCACAGACTCACAGAATGGTTTGGGATGGAAGGGACCTTAACGCTCACCTCGTTCCACCCACTGCCTTTGGCATGGAACCTTCCAGTGTTATCAAAACCAGACTGATCAGGAGTCCTGGACTCTCTGTGACCTTTTCACATCACACTGCAAATGTGGAGAAGAGCTTCCCTACAAGACTCCAGAGCCTTGTTCCCCATTGGGTATGGAATCATTGTATCAGCAGAGGAAGGTCAGCAGAGCTTCATTAGTTTATCAATGCAGTTATCAGGTCCCTGTTTTGGGAGGACCCAGCTCCCACCAGGGTGTGGGTGCTGACAGCCTGTCTGAGGCACTGATGACCTGGGCATTAACTGCTGACTTTGGGAAGCCTGTTTGTCCAACTCAGGGCCGTGTGTGCAGTGGAATAGACAGCAGCATAGGAACCCAAGTGCTGGCTGGAGAGGCAAGAAAACAAATGTGCCTTTGGTGTGCTGCAGATGCCATCCAAGCCCTGTTCAAACAGCCAGACGGGGCTGCCGTGTTCTCAGAACCAGCTGAGCCTCCCTTTGCAAGTGTTGGGTCACAGGCACGCCGGTTATTCATGTTAAAAGACAGGCAACACAACTCTTCCATAAAAGTCCACCAGACAGACACTTTAACCCCTGTAATCCCTTCCTGTGGTGTATGTGACGCCACATAGATTTTTTAATTAAACCCTGTTATCTGGTGGCCACTGTCAATTAAGTGTTTCCTTGTAACTTGCATAACGAGGGCTCATTCATTAGGAAATGTTTCCATTACATTTAAGGCTGTCTCTCTGAGCACTTCTCTTCCCCAAAAAGAGGTACAGAATTGGCTGTGGTTTGAGAATCTGGGCAAAGGGAGGGGAGAGAGAAGTAAAAACCAGGAGGGACAGATAATTGATCTGTTGCAAAAATTAATAAATTTAATTGCTAGCCCTGAGAAGGCACAGTGCTGTCTGCAAACACCAATGTTTCAAGAGATGGATGCAATTCTTGCTGTGGCACTTGCCAGCACTGTGACCCCAAGAAGGTTGCAGGACACCTTTTTTGTTGCTGTTCTCCACTTTGACAGCTCTCTGGAGAACTCTGATACAGCTGATAAGGAACAACCTCACATGCCGAGCTTGCATTTTGATCAGTGCCTCTGGAATGGGCTCTCACTGAATACTATGACCACATAATTCATTGCAAAATGTGCTGACACTGCTAAAAGTACCAGGTCCCTGAGTTCTGTTATGAGAAATAGTCACATCTCTGCCTGATAAACTCTGCTGAGAAACTGAAGTACCAAAAGACTGAACAAGAAAAGGTTTCTTTCAGGCAGTAAAAATAAAATCTTCATGCTTTTAAATGAGTACTAAAAGTCCCTTCAGACGTGATACGATGTTTAGATCATTGGATTTCGGTAAAATGGATCTAACAGAATAATTAATCCACTTGGAATGTTAGACAGAGTTCTTTCCAGCAGTTGCCTCGAGACAAAGAGGGAAAGGACCAACTAAATCCAAGGCTTTTAAGCGCATTCCTGTCAGTTGTGCTGGACCAGCTGCTGGGAGATGGAGCTTCAGTTCCACCTTCTGGCATAATTTGCAGTTGCAAGTCTCTTTTAAAAACAGGATTAAAATTAATATATATATATATATTCAATTAATCCAAGGCTGAAAGCTCAAAAGTGAGTATGTCAGACGAATCACAAAGTCTGCATGTCAAGGAAAAAGGTAATCAAAGTGTATAGGGAGATAATGACAAATAGTCAAAGAAATTATAGTCAGCCAGTAACTTGTTGGCTGACTTAGCCCTCAGGATGACATTATTAGTGCTGCAGTGTTGTTAGGTCTTTGTACAGTGATCTCAAGGCTTACTACGCTGGCAAAAGGAAGGCAAACCTCTTGTAGAGATTCATGAGCTTCCAGAGAGCCTGGGGAACGGTGGGAGCGGTGATTTGGCTGTCAGGCTGAGAAGGCCCTGGGTGGTGCCCCTGTGCTGCAGGGGTGCTGTAGAATGGTGTTGGGTGCCAGCACTGGCGAGTGAGGTTGGCAGCAAATCCTGAGAGAATCCCACAGCAAAGATCCAAGTCAGATGCTCCCCTTCCTCCAGCTCCTTTGCAGCCAGGCTGAGGGAGCTGTTACCGTGGAACACATGGAAAAGGCAACCTTAACGAATCAAAATCACTGGGAAAAAGAGACAATGCCATCTGGCTCCTCCGGAGAGAGCTGGAGACCATGCTGGCACCACCTCAGGCAGGCTGTGCACTCACCCTTCCCCACACATTCCTGGGACATTTCTAATCATAACTGTGAATGGCATCCCGCAGGGCCTTTCTGAGATCAGGTTCCCCTCTACAAGTGCCCAATCCTGTGTTTGGAGGCAGCAGAGCTCCCACTAACATCCATTGAAACTTAGCCTGCCTCGCTGCCATCAGAGCTGCTGTTTCATGGAGGGCCCATTTATAATTTTTAATAGAACATAATTTAGACTTTCAAGGTATCTTCATATCTATTCAAAGCTGCAGTTTTTTAGGGAGTCAGCAAAAGACAGGCAAGGATAAAATGACATATTCCTTGTCCTGTCTTCTGGATTTTTCTAGAGTAACATGTGTATACAATCAACTATGGAGAGCAAAAAATAGCATTATTTTTAAGAAGCCCACTTTCCTTTTCTGCCTTTTTAGTGTCGGCATGTTCACACAATTCATCCTGGATTGAAGTGATAACGAGTAACTCAGCACATGGCCCTGTCTGCTCAGTTTATTATCCTGCATTGCTATCTATCTAATCTAAGATGCTTTTAAAGGACCCATCATCAAAATATTTAAGTGCTGCCACAGGATCTAATTACTAATCTCCGGGAAGAAACACTGGCTTTGCTGCAGATTTGGAATAAACCCCCTTTAAATCTTTCTGAAGGTTGAAAAGCAAGCGTGTATAAAACATAAAACTGCCTTTCCTTGTGCATGTCTGGGAACACTGGATGCAGGATGCAGCATAAAACTATTATTCTATTAGAAATTGAGGTGTTGTTTCACTCTGCATGAGACCATGAGTCACTAAAGCCAAGCTGTACCATGGCCAAGGAATGGTTTACATTGGCCTGTGTTCTTCATCACTCTCTTTATTGGTTGGCTTTTCCTAGAGTTTGTTTCCACAGCATTTGAGTATCCTGCAAGTACTTGTGGATTCATTCTCCCAGCACCCACAGATCAGGCAACATTATCCTTTTTTTCACATGTGGGGAATTGGAGGCAAAGATGAAGGATGAGATTTGTCTAGGGAAATAAGAGTGATTTTCACGGCAGCATTCCAAGTGTAACCAGATGTCTTGTGTCATAGTCCTTCCCTGCAGGAGCTCTGCTCATCTAAATAGAGCATTTTCCCTTGTCTCCTGACAAGCCAAGAACAGATTCACCAGCTGGACCAAATAAAATCACAGCCAAAGTCTGCATCCTTGGGCTCAAAGGAGTTATGAAAACACTTGAGGTGCAATAGGCTCACAGTAACAGTGTTGGATGGAGACCTACCATAGAAAATTGGGAAATAGAAGACTAGGGAATGAGCCTGGGATGAGTATTTTATATATTTTATACTTGTTATAGAAACCATATTGCCTAAATCTAGGTCATTCCTTCCTTCTGTTCCTAAGTGGCTACCAGCCTTCTCCTCAGTTCCTGCCCGTCAGGAATATCAGGACTATCCTGCATGTCCATGTTTCTGGATAGTTCTTCATCACAGACAGGAACAAGCCTCATGAGTCACATCCTTGTGTCGCAGAAAGAGGAAAGGGCATTAATAGTCTTGTGTTCAGTCCACACAGGGTTCCTCAGCTCTGTTTGCTTTCCATCAGTCAAAGTATGATTTTCCTACAAGCACTGGAAAACATTGGGTGGGCACAGGCTGGTTTAGGGTTTGGGAGGACAGGTCAGTTTGTAGCTGTACATTTGAGCTGAAAAGGAAACCATTAGAGCCAATTCCATTGTAACTGACCCTGCACTGTGGTGTTACTGGTGTAACTCTGTTTCTAAACAAACATCCACAGACAGGGCTACCCAGGCTCATGGAACAACCACCAGCCACTTCCTGCCACGGCCAGAAACATAAACCCCGTGTTCTGAACCCCAGCCCGGCCTTCTCATCCCTTTTTCCCAGTCACCCTCCTACCAAGCAATGGCAGCACAGCCGTGGAGCCAAGGTACATACCATAAAGGTATCCAGGGGCTCAATGCAGATGTCCTTGGACTGCTTTGGTTATTCCGGTGAAACAGTATCCTTAGAAAACCATCCTTCATGTGATTCCCTGTATCAGGAATTCACACGTCTGCTGAGATGTGCCACTGCAACATCAAAGTTTTATATCTAATTTGAATGCATTCCGCTCTAGCATCTAAGTGCTGTTTAATGAGATTGTTTGGCATTTCATTTGTAATGTGGAAACTTCTACTTAATATTTTTCTTTGTAGTGCATTTATTTGGTTTTTTTTAAAAGTGCATTTACTAGGTTGGCAACCCGTTGGGATGAACATCCTTTGTGAGGGATGTTGAATCCCTGTGCAATAAAAATAGTCCCTTTCACCAAGATTTTACACTCTAATGTTGTTCCTTTTCTCTGGGGCACCCTCACAGATGATGAAGCCCCTTTCCTACCCTGTCATGTCCTGGGCAAAAGTCAGAGGGAAGACTGTTACCCTGCATGCACCTTGAGTGTGTGGGTGGTTTTCATGGTGCAGTGAAGGGGCTGAAATGAGCACCAATAACACTCCTCTTCCTCCCTATATCCTCCCATAATTATAGCACTCATTACATTTGTTACTTTAAAACCACCAATATATAAACCAGCCTCAGCCTAGAAGTGTTCATGCTGGGAAGGACAAAAGAGGAATTTTAATGATACTGGGACTGAGTGAATAAACTATCATTAAAAAACCAAACAAACAAAACAAAACAAAAAAAACCCGTCAACCATGCAAAGCTTAGGAAATCAGTTAAACCCAGCACCAGGAGGGAGATGGGGAGGTGGTGTTGTCCTAAAGGGCAAACAGAAGCGCTTGCAACCAGTACCAGAGTGGCTTTCAGCTCCTGTGTTTGGGGTTCCCAGAGCCGAGCCGCTGTGGCTTCTGAGTCCTTCCCCACGCAGAGCTAGTTCAGAATGTCAAGCCCACGATCTCCCTTTAAAGCCGCTCTCCTGCTCCGTGAGCCTCACCCACTGTCCCACCTCGGCTCCGGAGTTACCGGAGTTGCCAGCACGAGTGAAGGAGGGCTGGGATGGGGCTGGAGTGTCAAGAAGACAGGGAACAGCAGGGGGAGGTATCAGGCCAGGAAAACCAAGGATATGCAGCTAAACGGGAGAAATTCCTGCTTTGTGCTGATGGACAAGAGAATCACTGAGGTCACTTTGGGTCTGCTTGTCTCCACTGTGGGACACAGCGGGCCCTAAAGCTAATTGTGCAAAAGGAAAAGGGTTTACAGGGGCCAGGCAGAGACAACCCTTTGTGCCCTGCTCAACTGCACAGCTGTGCACCTCTGTGAGCTCTTGGAACGGCAGAGGGAGGGACTGGGAAATGTTTTGCCCTGTGGGTGTATTTCTAAGTGCTGCTGACCTCTCATGTCTAAGGGAGAAAGGCAGGGATGCCTCGTGCATCTTGGGAAGAGGATGTGCTCTCATCCTCCCAAGACATGGATGCTCTCAACAACCAGAGGTACCAAAGAACACATCTGGAATCACTTTCAGTAGCATCTGGAAGCTGTCATGAGCTGCAATGAGACACAGTTGTTTAATTATTCTGGGTCCATATCCTTTGCCACTGTGAAGTTGTCAGTGGCCATTCAGTTTCCTTGGCACAGATCCCAGCACACCAGCCCTGGGTGCTCCTTGTCACATGGAACACTTGTGATGGCACAGGAGCATCAGCTTCACCTTCAGCCGTGCCCTGCTGATGTCCAGCACAAGGAAACAACCACGGCACGTTCGCTGTTACTGATGCCTCAGGATTTTAGCTTCTATGTTTTTCATATATTTGTAATCCTGCAATTCTTTAGTGTATAACTCTAAACTCCATATACAGTGTGAGCTGCTGTTCTCCCATTTTGGTCAGACACAACAATTCCTCTCCAGGCCTGGAAATCAAGGACATCTCACTGTCTCAGGCCCCGAGAGATGTAAACAAAAGTGAGTTGGGGGGAGCAAACTTGGGGCAAATGACTTCATTACCTGAAGCTGTAATTGGTAGATTAACCCCCAATATGCAAATGGCCCAAGCTTATAAAAGTGTGAAAACCCGTGACCCATTGTCCATTTTGGGTGTAGCCCCTGGGGGGCTTTTTTTGCCCAAAATACCTGAAGGCCCTTCAATAATATAACTGCTTTTTATTCCCTTAATTTTGTCTGGCCTCTGTTTTTAGGTAGCCCCAAAAGGCATCATTACAGCAAGAGGAATGAAATTAAAAGGAAAGACTCTTACATACTGAAATGAGCCTGGAACAACACTCTAACAGAATCATAGAATATGAGCTGGAAAGGAACAACAAAGATAATCAAATCCAACTCTTAGCCCTGCACAGGGCATCCCTAAGAATCAGAGAATTAATCTGTGAAAGGAGAGAAAGGTTCAGTCATAATTTATCTCACCACTAGACACAAATCAAGATTTCATTCCCAGCATCAATCCATTCTTCCATAAGAAATCCATCAAGACATCAATTTCCAGCAGCTGTATGGTTAACATTCTTTTATGAGAAATGCTGCAAAAGGAAAGGAGTATGAAAGTACTCAGGACAGACTTTTATTTCACCATTATACTCTCAGAATCTCGTGCTCTCTCACCAATACAGAACAGATGGATTTTTCATGGAAGATGCTCCTTTTAGTTTCCCTATCTCTTTACCGACACCTTAAGTGCTGGCAGCAAAGGAGTTAAGCTGGCTGTACTGTGCATTTCACTCAGAGCACAAAGGGAGACAGCTAAGGAGTCTTGCTGATTATCCCAGTGCTGAACTTTAAAAGCTTTTAAAGCTGAACTTCCTCTGGAATCGTTTGCACCTTCCCTTTCCGCCTCCAGCAATGCCTCTGAGGTCAGGGTCTTGACCCAGGGGGGATGGATTAGAGCAGAGGCTGGTGCCTACCCTCAGCTGACTGTTTCAGAGTGAGATGGTGCTCCCTGTGCTAACAGGAAGCAGAGAAACGTGAGAAAAAATGTAATAAAAATAATAGAAACCAAACAAGAATGTTGAGAAGTTCTGGGGCGAAGAGGAAACGTTAAAGTACACGGGATACAAAAGGACAGAGTGCACTCACACAGCAGTGGTTCCGGGGGCGGGAATGAGATGTATGGAAAGTGCAAAGGAATGAGAGAGAAATCACTAAAGCAGGACCAAATTCCAAAGGATTCATCTAAGAGTTCAGCTCATGTTGCAACAAGCAGCCAGATGGCCGTGTATCCCAGTGAGACACTGCTGGGAAAGGAAATGAAGAGGGAAAGAGGGGGCGAGCTGGGTCACCTACACACGACTCTTCCATTCCCGGTGAAAGAGGAAAAGGAAATGTAGATTAAGAGGGGTCTTCACGGCCCCAGCACTGGCTGAGGCAGCACAGGAGGCAGAAGAAGCCAAAGAATGCCTTTGAACCTCTTGTGCTCACATATTTTTCTTGCCCTCTTCCTTCTCAGTCTCCCCCACCATTCCAGCTCCCTCTTCCCTGCACACCAATCATTCCTCCATTCCTGACAGGTCCTCTGCAATTTTTCAGAGGCTCAGAGCAAGGGCTGGTTTCTGGCACCCTGAGCTGTGTGTCAGGGGCTCATGTCCTGCCTTCTTTTTCAGCTCTTGAGCAGAGTCTGTCTTAGGCCACCCAGGAGAAGCAGTGAGACAAGGCTTTATTCTTACAAAAAGTGCTCTCTGCCACCCCTAAAGATCCACAGGATCTCCCAGACTCATCTTCACCATGAAAACAGGAAAAAACAGCTCCTCTATTAATACAGCAATGCAGGCTGGAGTTCCCACACCAGGATAGTTATGGAAAATAATGTGAATTTCAGATTGCATCAATTAACTCAAAAGCAGGACATCTTCTTGTAGTTGTCTCGGAACTCACTGTGTGATCTTGCATAAGTCATCCACTCAGCCTGTCTCAGCTTCCTCAGCTCTGAAACAGGGAAGAATGCTGACCTTGCTTTGTACAGGACCCCAAGATTTTGTATTGAAAACAGGAAAACAGTTTAAAGAAGCATTATTGGATGACGCAGGTGCTATCTGTGTCTCCTCTAAACAAGAATTTAAAAGCTTTGGTCCTTCAAGCAGTCGTGAAGGTAAGAAACATCAGTGAATTTCAAAGAAGGGGTTTATTGTTGTTTGGGTTTTTCCTGGGGTCCTTATCTGGCTTGAGCTGTAATGTTCCACAGTGAATATGGATTATTTTATCCTATTCAGCTAGGATGCATCAAAGACAAGCTCACACTGAAGGCAGAGAGATGAGAGAGTGGTCTTCATAAACAGCCCTGGCCCAAAGGGTGAGGGGCAGCAGCAGGAAAGGCAAAAATCCTGGTGCTTCAGTCAACTGGCAAAACAAAAGCAAATAAAACAGAAAAACCCCACAATATTGTTCTGTTCTGCTTTTATAAATCTCCTTTTCATTGAATAGTACTATATTACTTGTAATCAATTGTACCTGTATAATTATACAATTGAGTTTTCAATTAAAATTAAATTACTCTGGGAAATAAGGGAGCTGAGTTACACAGAAAGAGCCTTTCTAAACGGCAGAGAAAGTTTGGACATTAAATCAACATTAACCAGGTTCTTTTACTTCTCTCTGCAGCTGGAAAGAGTCTCACATGGAGTAAATCCAGAAAGCTGAGTGTCCCCTCACAAGTACAGAATCAGCAATCCTGGGAAGCCAGTTCAGGATGTGCAGCCTTAGATCTCCTCTCTGCTCCACACTGAGCTGCCAGACTGCCCTGAGCCCAGGCCAGGGGGCCTGGAGCAGCTCATGGAATGGAAAATAGTAGGAGCAGTATGGTATTATCACTGGGAATGCCCGTGGGATTCCTGGAGAGAACAGGACCAGAAGCCATTCCTCAAGACCTGGTCCCATTCCAGCTGAAAAGGGCTGACAGTTTGATCTGCCCAGGAATACCAAACTGGGAGAGATGTGACCTGTGAGAAGAGGCTCTTGAGTGGAGTGAGACACAAAAACCAGGCTGCAGGTTGCACTCCATCCACCACTCTGGAAGGTTAATTCACCAGACTGATTTATCCAAGGTTTCAAAAAAGTAATATATTCAGAAAAGGGAAAACTAGACTGGTTTTGCTTTTTTCCTTTCTTCTGTATGCCAACTGCTTCAGGTTGAATAAGGAATTATTTCTTCTAAGCTTTTAGTTTTAGCATCACTCTTTGTAGATTATTGTCCCTTTTACATGTCTGCCTTTAGAAGGAGATTAAAGTGTATTGTGAGGAAGATGTTGGTAGTACTTTTGTTCCTGGGTGCCTGACTGACAGGGTGCAGCACTTTGAGAAGTCAGCATTTTTAGGGCTGTGTGCTTTCATTTGGTTTAGAACCTGCTGACTAAGCAGGGGAATAAAGAGACTGGGGTGGAGGGGCTGGCTCAAGCAGGGAGGAGACAAGAGACTTCCACACCACCTTGTTAAAGGATCCCTTTCACACTGAGACTGCTAATAATGCTGCAGAGGCTTTTCCCCATCCCTTCAAACCCCGTGAGCAGGAGCTGAATATTAAAAGAATGGTTTCATGGATAAAATAGTAAGCCAGATCCCGCACATCTTTAATAAGTCAGTGTGTGGTAACTCATCCATAGAAAACCAATTTGCTTTTCCACCTTGTCTTTTGAGGCTGTGTTTCTTTGGTGACTCAGGTGACTCACCCAGCATCTCCCCATGGGGATTTCTGTGTCTCTGAACACCCCCACAGTGGGGAAATCAGTGGCTGAATCCTGGGACACAAGCCTTGGCCACTACTCTTGTTTCTCCTCAGATCACTCCTGGCACCTTGAGGAGCAGGAGGCTGGTTTCTCTGAGTGCCTCAGATTCCAGGGCCCTGGAGCAAGACAAATCGAAATGCGCTGTCCAGAAAGATTTAATAAAATAGTCTTTCAGCCACAAATATGGGCACCAAGCCATTGCCTTTTGTCTCTGCCTAGCAGCATTCCTTGGCTGACAGGCAATCAGAGTCCAGAAGAGCCAGAACACAGGAAAGAGAACAATTCTCCAGAGTCAAAACAATTGCAGCATAGAAAGCATTTGCATTTCTGGACTGTTGCAGTAACTGAGACAAATGCACATCTCTGCTTGCCACAGCATTTGCAATATCCCATACTGCAGAATGGCTCAAGGTAGGCAGGCATTCAATGGAATTTGCCCTAACTTCCTCCCCATTCCTTCTTTTGAAGCCAAAGATCCCTACCTGCACCATCAGAATAGATAAAGATTTAATTGTATTTTTGGTGGAGTTTTCCTTGACTCACTTAATGATGTGTGGGGTATTTTTATTATCACCATCAGCGTTGCAGAAGTATCTCAGATCCCAGCCATAGCCCAGCAGAACCAGATGTTGTACAGAAAAACATCAACAGGTTTCACCCCAGGAAGTTTCTCTGATCAGACTTGCTGAATCCTCCTTGTGTCCTATACACATATACACAGCTAGTTCCTACAAGTGGAAAGGGATTTACACTTGCAGACATCTCCACTCTCTGGAAGCAAAGCCATTTCATATGAATAAATAATAAAATAATAAATAGAACCAAAATAATAAAGCCAGTTCATAAAAAATTAAGCTCCCTGAAACCATCGAGCTGGAAAACAGACCCAGATATTTTCTCATTGAGAACAGGAAGGAGGTCTAGGTCCATTAAAACTGGTGAAAACTTCCTAGACGATAATGCCAGTTAATTAGGAGGAACATTTTAGACAGTCTTGCACACTTCTTAAAAATTGTCTCACTTGGATGACACAATTCAGGCCTAAACTGGACACTGCAGAGCACAGTGATGAAAAAAAGAAACAAAAAAACCAACAAAAAAACCCCAAGCAAATCCTCAAAAGCTGTACTCTCATCTAGGGCTCTCAGATACACGTGATTTTTTTGTTGTTGTTGCTGTTGTTTTTCCTTCCAGGAGATTTTATCCAAGAAGAACTTCTGGGTTTCTGAGTATTCTGCAGCAGGTCTGATCAGGCAGCTCTCGTCCAGGACTCCTGAACATATCCATTGGGTATGTAAAGCTCATTCCTACAGCACCTGCAGAGCAAGACT
Organism: Picathartes gymnocephalus; assembly: GCA_013390045.1. Taxonomy (NCBI): domain Eukaryota; kingdom Metazoa; phylum Chordata; class Aves; order Passeriformes; family Picathartidae; genus Picathartes; species Picathartes gymnocephalus. The sequence continues at coordinate 43,766 of WEKY01016649.1, read as the reverse complement.
AAGGCTTGCAGGAATTGAGGAGGCATTAAGCATGCAGCTCACAGCCCACCCATGCAGAGTGACTCGTGGTGCTCAGAATGTGCTGCACGGAACGGCTGAGCAGAAACATGGCAGTTCTGCATCTCTCTGGCAAGACAAACTCTGTCCTTGTGACAGGGACTTGGGAAAGGATTGTAAATACAAACCAAGCACCTGAGGTGTGCAGCAGTTGGAGACACTCTATTGTAGGGCTCCAGCTCTATCTAGAGGTTGGTTTAAACAGTTCAAGAATTTAGAAATACGCTGCAGGGGTCCATTCCAAGCTCTGGCAACTCCTTTGGTTCTCTCCGATGTAGATGCACGTTTGAGCAGCCCCTTCAGTGCAATTCAGCAGGAACTGTGTGCACTGATCCCCCATAGATCACACCCTTGCCTGCCCCACTGCCCAGATTCCCTAGCTCAGGGGATATTTTAAGGCACCTGTATTCCCATCTTACCCAAGGAGCTTCTGTGATGGGTCAGCATCCTGAAGAGCTGCTACTTATCCATGTCAGTGATAATTTCCTAGAGATAGGCTTTAATTTTAAGGGTGTTAGTCGTTTTTGTTTGGCACGGGACCCACAGAGCTCCTTTTGTGTTTTCCTCCTTCCTCTCTGAGGCACTGCAGAACCTTCACCCAAACATCAGTGGGCTTATCTCTGGGATGGAGCCAAGTACTGAACTTCCAGGTATGGAAACAAGCCTTAGAAGGCACTTTGTGCTCCTTCATGAGAAGCAATGTGAGGACAAGTCTGCCTCTTCCTCCTCTCTCATCAGTAAATAAGTTTATTCCTCAATATAAGAAAGAACAAGTGTGGCAAGAAAGAGCAAAGGGAAGAGAGATCTCTCTGAAATGAGTAAAGGAATTCCAGTAATTGAACCGCTCATATTTTGACACACGGAGTTATTAAATGTTGAGAACCAATGAAATATCTCTCTAGACATAGCAGTGCAGCCTGAGCGCCAGGATAAATACCAGAGCTTAGGCAGCCTGATTTTCCACACAGATACACAGTTCATGGGCTCAGACAAGCCTGCAGTGGCTGCTGGTGGAGAGAATTTTTAGGAAAAAGCCTCAAAAGGAGAAGGTGGCTCTGAAGGAAATGGATGCTGTTCAATAACCATGGCTAAATCATTAAATTAGAGCCTGTACCTCAATATTCCTGCAAACTCTTCCGTTCCCTACTGATTTTACTGAAAACTCAGGAACCTCCTCCCACACCATCCCCTCCTCCAGTTTCTGCAACCTGCTGCATTTCCAGCTCTTTTCAATTCCAACAGGAACTGATGGGAACCACTCCCACCAGCCAAATTTGGCACGGTGCATCACTACCTAAGCATATACCTGGCTTTTCACTTGCAACCTGAAATGTGCCGTGGATCCAACCAGACTGCAAATTCAATATTGCACAATGAAATGAAATTATTTTTACCGTCCAAATAGCTGGGAGCATTGCTGTTAATAACTAATAATCATCCCTTGCACATACATAGCATCTCTCATTCAAAGGTCTCATAAGCAACAGTTAATTAACCCTGTAACATCTCACTGCTGTAATTAAATCATCTGTATATGGAATAATTGCACCACTGGTGATTCCAGTTCCAGCAATTTCATCAAAATGCAGCAGATATGTCACAGCTGTTGTAGTGCAATGCAACAAATGGTGGCAGTCTGAGAAAGACCCTAAAAAGTTCTGTATGAGGCCCTGGAGAGGGATTAAGGAAAGGAGAATGTATATAGGTAACTCATAATATTACAGGGCAACATGGTTTAATACTTCCCCTTTATAGATCCACGAATCACCAGTTTAATTCTGTTCATCATGTTCACATTAGGTTAAAAGTACCCTGCAGGATCCCCACAGGAGCCCTGATCTCCAGTTCCCACAGAAACAGACAAGTCAAGGCTTCCAGCCTCTGAAACGAAGTTTATGGATCAGTTAGACAAGATTTCCTGAAGAAGGCAAAAGAGTTTGTGTGTCCAGCTGATGCTTAAAACACTTTTGAGACTTCCAGGCTAAAAAAGGAAGATCAGTAAGTGCTAATATCTCAGACTCCAGGGTGTTACATTTGCATTCGGGGAACAACAGCCGTTGTCTCACACCCCCTTAATGTCTAAATATTTATGGCATACCCTCAAAAGGCCAGTTTGGGAATAATTTATGTTTCACTATTCATTTGGATAAAGCTGTCTCCCATCTCTTCTTTTTCTACTGCTGCATTAGCTTCTTTCCTACCCTTTTGTACCTCCTTTTCAGTAATAGCTGTCCTATATTCACGTACAATTATGATATTTTATTCCAAGACAAAGGAAAATGGAATTTGTTCCTTTAGGGAGCTTTCCTCTGCACACAATGCTTTAAGGCATCTGCCTAGATTTATGTAATCTGACAGTTTAAAGATGGAACAATACTACTAATAATAACGGCAAGACTTGCCCTTTTTTCCAGCAGCTCTCAAAGCAATGCAGTATTCTTCATCATTAATTAAGTCTCACACTATTGCCAATGTTTTTGAAAATGGGAAATCTTAAGCACACGGTGTTTAAAAGCACTTACGGGTATCACAGGAGTTAGTAACACATTTAGGAATAGAGTCCAAATATCCAGACAATTGTGGTAAGGTCTAATTTCTCTTTATTCCTCTTGACTATGTAATTAAAATGTGTTTCTAGTGTGCTGGTTTATAAGAAGCAGATGTACTTCATGCCCTGCTGCTCTCCTTTTCCTTCCAAGCCCGCAGACCATCAGACTGGATCAATCCTCAATACTGCACTCCAAAGCCATGCTTGAAATGCTAAACCTTGCAATGTCATATCCGAGGTTTCACAGGGTGCTGGACCACAGACTGCTGCGATTGAGTTACCTGCTATTGTCAGGCAAAAATCACACAGCAATAAGGGACTAAAATCTTGCCAGGTGTAACTTACCAGCATTTTATTGAAGGCAGAAACTCCAGACCAACTTAAACCAGCCAAAGCTGTGGTAGCAAGACTCGAAGGAAGTCTTCAGCATGCATAAAACCATCAAGATCTGGAGTTCCATCATGATAAAAAGAGAAATATCTTGCTTCAATGTTTATGCCAAAATTTGGAAGAGATCCAAAACAAGACTGGGGTGAGATTTTCCCCATGCACTCATTTTATTGCCTAAACAAAGGAGAATCATGTTATTTCCATCAAAGCTCCGTCTTGTGCTGTACAAAGAGCAGAGCTCTGGCAGTGGTTGGACCTGAAAGGCGACACTGTCAGAGTGACAATGTGGCAGCCAGTGAGCAGTGAAAGCATTAACCAAAGTCTGGGCTTATATTACCCCAAATTGCTGCAAAAGCAGCAGGAAAGAATCCACTTCTCAGCTCAGAAGGCTAAGGATGCCCCAGCTGTAACTTCAGCTGTAGAGGCAACTACCCCTTGAAACTTCCAGCTTGTTTCATACCCCAATTCCTCCTGAATGGGAAACTAATGAGTGGCATTAAAGGAGATGTTAATTAAAAGCTTCTAAGATGCCAAACCTTCTCCATGCTCAGGCTCAAGTCAGTAGTTCTGCAGGGCTTGGTTCAGGCTGCACACCAGCCCACAGCCCCTGGCAGCAGCAGTCAGATGTTTGGGAAGTTCAGCCAGTATTTAACCCACTACTAAGAGAAGTCCACATCTTGTTTAAATAAGAAACATTTGATATGACAGAGGTCTGTCAAACAGCTCAGAGACTGTGGTTTTTGTCTAGAGGACCCAAGCCTGTGTTAAAAACATGCAAGGAGCACTCCAGCTTGGTGAAATCAAAGAAAATGTATAGTTATTCTACCTCAAAAAAAGTTGTGCTTTGCAGAAACAGGTCCCAAATTCTCAGGTTCCAACAGAATTTCTACCACAAAAGGCCTGTCTTACAAAAGGCTGTGTGTGTCTTGCAAATTAAGAGGCACCGTCTATGTTTGCCATTAAGGCCTGTTTGGTACATAAAAACAAAACAAAACAAAACAAACAAGCTGTCCTGGTTTGAAGGATGGGTGTCTGTATAGGAAGGCAGGAGTCTCTCTTGGAATGGAAAATGTAAACCCTTTCCCTCCAAATTATTTGTAATTTTGAAATTAAGGGGCTTTCAGGTATAGCTATGAGAATAGGAATAACAGTTCTTTATTTGTATTCATAATAAAGTGAACAAACAACAACTCCTATGGCATTAACAACAAAACAGAACCAGGAACCCGGTCCCAGCCCCCTGGGCCGGCAGGCACTGTCCCCTTGGGTGCACTGATGGTCACAGCCGGCAGGGGGNCCCTTGGGTGCAGTGATGGTCACAGCCGGCAGGGGGCGCTGGTGGCGCTGGGTGGGCAGGGCAGGTGCGATGATTCCCCTGTGGCTGCAGGGGGCGCTGTGGCGCAAACTCGGGGAGCGCGTGGCAATGGCGGCTTGGCCGGGACGGGGAGGGGTGGGAGAGAGAGAGAGGCTTTGCTTCACAAACCCCCTGGGACAGTCGGTCCCGGTGGCCCAGCAGGACTCTGGAAAGCAGCAAGCTGGGACGGCAGGACGTCTCGGCAGGCAGGGGGTGCAGGGCTGCAGCGCAGGGAAACCCAGAGCGGTGCTGGAGGAGCGGCGGGGGCGGAGCAGCGGCAGCCCGGCTCCCAGCAGGGCAGGGAGAGGTTGAGCTCAGGATCCCAGCCACTCGAGCAGATGGCAGTAGGTCCCAGTTCTGGGCAGGGGTTCACTCATGGCAGAAGAAAACCGCTCTCGGTGGGGGTCTAGTGGCAGCAAGGAATTTATCTCTCTAAAAAAAGCATTCTCGAGCCTTCTCTTCTAAAGCTGAGAGTGAGAGAGAGCGCAGCAGCTGCTCTAGCCCCGCTTTTTACCAACTCTAATTCTCGAGATATCTCTCTCCCTTCTCTGAGAGAAACTCTTAGACAGGAGAACAATAAACAGAGATGCCCTTCTCCCCAGGGCTTGGCCACTTCTTTTGTTCTTAAGTACCTAGTCATTAGTGCTCTTTAGTAACTTAATGGGAAAAAAATCTATACATAAAAAAGAAGGAAAGAAAACCTAACCCGCAACACAAGCAAATAAAGAACAACCAAAAAAACCCAAACCAAACAAAAAAAACCCAAAAACAAAAACCAAAAAAAACCCCAAACCAACAAACTAACAACAACAAAGCAACCAACCAAACAAACAAACCCCACAAACACATGCTGGAGGAGCAGAATGTTCTGTTTTACAGAGCTAAATCTTTCAGTATTCATTTCTGCCTTGATACAAATGAGGCAAGCAAATCCCATCCAAAACAAAATCCATTTCCTTGCTGTTATGGTACATGGGACAGAGAAATTCATAAAAACTAGGGGGAAAAAGGGAGAAAAGGAGACCAAGTCACAGCATGTTTGTCACATCTCCCAGGCTCCTAGTTGCCGAAAAATTAAGCAACAGAATCTACTTGTTATTGCCAAGTTCCTAATATCTTCAGATGAAATAACTTCACCCTTACAAATTGCCTTTTATATGAAACCTTTGAGATGAGAATCTCCTTATTTCATGTAAAGAACCTGATGCTGCAGCAGTGACTGAGAGCTGTTAGCAAGCACTGCCATTACCCCGGCTGCATCCTTCACCTACTCACCTAACTGGGAATTACAGTTTAAAAAATGAAAAATCTAAAAGATCTTCTGAAGGAAGGTGGGTAGCTGTTTTGCAGTGTTTGCTCTTATGACAATTGTAAAAGGTTTCTTCCGTCCTTGTCCTGGTTAGAAGGACAGGAGTCTGCTGAGGAAGGCAGGAGCCTCCCTTGGAATGGAAAATGTAAACCCTTTCCCTCCGAATTATTGTAATTTTGAAATTAAGGGCCTCTCAGGCAAAGATATGGGAATAGGAATAACAGTTCTTTACTAGTATTTATAATAAAGCAAACAAACAACAATTCCTATGGCATTAACAACAAACAGAACCAGGAACCCGGCCCCAGCCCCCTGGGCCTGCAGGCACTGTCCCCTTGGGTGCAGTGATGGTCACAGCTGGCAGGGGGCGCTGGTGGCGCGAGCTCGAGGAGCATGTGGTATGGCAGTCCAGTCACGGGGGGGGAGAAAGATGGAAGGGAGGCTTTGCTTCATAAATCCTCCTGGGACAGTCAGTCCCAGTGCCCCAGCAGGACTCTCAGAAGCAGCAAACTGGGACGGCAGGACGTCTCAGCAGGCAGGGGGTGCAGGGCTGCAGCGCAGTGAAACCCAGAGCAGTGCCGAAGGAGCCGCGGGGGCGGGGGTCAGCAGCCGCCCAGCTCCCAGCAGGGCGGGGAGAGGCGAGCTCAGGGATTCCGGGCACCCGAGCAGATGGCAACAGGTTCAGTGGCTGCTCTCACAAGCAGAGGCTCACCCGAGCAGCAGAAGAAGCAGCTCTAAGCCAGGGGTCCAGCAGCAGCAGCAGCGAAAGAACTCCTCTTCCCCAAACAGCGGAGCAGCTCCTCTCCGTGTCGTCCCCAGCGCCCAGTGCCAGCCCGGCCTCTGCCCTCGCCTTTTACCAGTCCCCAATTCTCGAGATATCCCCCCACTCCCCTCAGAGAGAAACCTCCCAGACAGAACAGCAAACAGAGATGGCCCTCTCTTCGGGCTTGGCTACATCCTTTGTTCTTCTTAAGTACCCAGTGATTAAGGTTACTTAGCAACTTAATGGGAAAAAACTCTATACTGTTACAGGAAACAAAAGGAAAGACAACCGATTTCCCAACAGTCCTCCATGGCTGGCTGTAGAGAAGACCTGATATTAAATAAACACATAGGGTGGGACATTCTCCTCTCCTTGTGCTCCAAATCTGTGCACAGTATGGAAAACTTGCTTTGCAAAAAATGCTCTTGTTTAAATGGCTTGATAAATTGGATTCCTTTGATGCTGTTTGCTCTTGCCTTCCCTAACCTCTCCTAATCATAATGATTTTTTTTTTGTCTGCAGTGCATCTGATCTACTTCCACATTCCCCCCATCCTGCTGTTCTTTTCTACCTATATTCTCTGCGAAGTATCTGTATTTTCCTGCCTTTTCCATTAAATTTATTCCAAAATAAAAATTAGGATCCTTGTGCAAATGAGGAGAGGTTTTGATTCTCACCAGCCAGTGAATGTTGGAAACCACATGCTAAAATTTTTCCTTTTTAACCAGTCCAGGCATCAGCCTTTATCAGTCCCAAGATACTGTGAGTCTACATGGAATTTGTTGAACTATTTGAACAGGACTCTGACAGAGACCTACAAAATGCAAGCAGATGCCATTTTTTAATCACTCCAGCAAAAAAATGAATTTGGCAGTTAAAGAAGCAACTTTGACACAGGGACAGAAGGAAAATAACTGGCTTTAAACAGCAGCAGGTGCATCACTTGAGATAAATTACACACTATCCATTCTGAATGCTGCCTGAAGCAGCATAGCCCAGGGATTAGGGTTTTAATAGAGAATTTAGAATTAGGGATTACAGTCCCTGCTCACTCCAGCCGACCTCTGCAGCTTTGGCCATACAAAATAGGGTTAACAATTTTCCTCCTCTCTCAGCAATATTAAAAGACCAGAAATGCCAAATATTTTCAGGCTGCTAAGGCTAAATACAACCTAAAGTAAATAATTTTTGGATGGGATCTGCTGTAGTTTTGCACAGACCTAAAGAGGCCCTGACCTGAGCAGGGAAACATTTCAACTCATGTGTAAATTCTGGCATAATCCAGAAGAGAAGAACAAAGCCTGTTTACATCCCCATCTCAGCAGTCAGATTAGTTTCTAGTGGATCCCAGAATGGTTTGAGTTGGAAAGAACCTTAAAACTCACCAAGTTCCACCCCTGCCATGGGCAGGGACACCTTCCATTAGAACAGGTTGCTCCAAGCCCCATCCAACCTGGCCTTGAGAGTTGCCTCTCTTTGTGCGTGTGTCTTTTTTTGTTTTTTTCCTTCTTGGTCTGAGACTGAAATAGTGGTGCAACATCTGTTAGAAAGCCAAGGAAAGAGCAGCTGGTTGAATGCAAACCACTTCCAGGACAGGTAAGTGCTGATGAGGACCAAAGTGCCACAGTGCTACTGAAAACAGCATTTTAGCACAAATATGTCTGTGAGGTTGTCCCCTTTTGACACAGAATGTAGCAATAAGATAGGAGAGGGACTTGGTCTGAAGAAAGCTGTGAAAAAATAACACCAAAGACCTCAGGACAGTTACTAATTTTGTTCAGACCTTAATTATTTTCCATTTTTTGCCACCTCCACTCTTCCCTGGAGATCAGGAGAGGTAATAGAAGAGCAGCTTTTACATCAAGAAAGTAATTTATTTCCTTCTTTCTGGAAAACTCCACTAGGAAACCATTCGCAGAGGTCTCACCTCCAAATTCAAATTTGAGAGCCAGCCCTGCTGCTGACTCTGCCCCCTTCTGTACCAGTGATGGCCCAGTCTTCACTCCGTGTTTTGAGAGTCTTGTGACAAAATAAGCGAGGTTTCTATCTGCCCTGGGAACATGGCTATTTGTACATACTTGCCTTTTGGGACATCCATCCAGCTGAGTTCAGCAGGAGCCAGGCAGCTCCACTGGTGGCGTGGTTTGTGCTGTGATTACAAGGCAGTGAAGGTAACTGGAAATATAATGTGAGTCGTCACCACACACAGTGTAGTCACTCAGTCCTGGAAGTAATACTGGGAGATTTGGGAAAAGCAGTACAGAATCCTTGACAAAACTTGGGAAAAAATTAATAAAGAGTCCTAATTCCCCTTGTGTGTATCAATTCTTCCTAACTAATTCCTTCAGAAGCAGTGTTTGATTTGCTGCAGCATGGGAGAGTGGAGAACACAGGCCTGTGTTCACGGAACAAATGTTTAGAGGCTAGTGAGCAAAGACAAAAGGACAACAGGAAACAAAGGGGGTTGTATCTGATCCAAGAACACGAGGCAGTTGGAAAACCGCCTCCCAAGTAAATTGCAAGAAATGAATGGCAAGTTCCATTGTAGCCAGAGAGATGAGAAACAAGGATATTTCCTGAGCAATGAACCAAGTAGCATTACATAAAAGAAGAACTTAATTGAAAGGGACAACCATCCCCACTCCAGGCTTCCACCACCTTTAACATTTTGTGATAAACCAACAAGACACCCTAACACTCCAGCATCCAAGGGGCTCTCATTTTACCACAGAATCTGGGAAGACATTTTCATGGATGCCAAGCCAAAGTACAGTGAGGATACATGATCACATTCATACAATTTGTCTCTGGCAACTCCCAGCTGAATCTGGACCTCCCACTGTGCAGGCTCTCACTGCTGGACTCCCTTTTAACACATCACTCCCTCAACACACGCACACCTACAAAAAGGGGCAGGACATTGGGCTCAATTTATTTTTGTTACTAGAAAGCCAGTGAGTCAGCTCTTGCTGAGAAAGTGCAGAATCAAGCACATGTGACTGCTCAAAATTCAGGGGAATAGGGAAAGACATAATTTTCCCTCCTGTGCCCAATACCTTATTAAATCAATTTGCAGGGAGTAAACCTCACCATATCACAGACTCCACCATTCTGGCTAACAGTGTTTGCCCTCTTGTCAGACACCTGACAGATACAGAAGAGCTTCTTCAACCAGCAGCCTTTTGCTCACACTGAGCATTCAATGCATTAATTACAGGTCTCAATCCCACTGGCTATCTTGCACTTGTCAGAAGAACTGTGCAAAACTCCCCTATAAATGAGAAAAGAAAGTCTCCTAGATTAAGCAGGCTTAAAAAAATTAAAAAGCAGCTCTTGAATGGAATATATATGTCTAATAGCTAATTATGCTGCTAAGTCATGGAATCTGGTGATAAAAAGAAATAGCTATCCCCAGAAGACACACAATCTAATAAGTGTTCATTGCAAATCCAACTCCAAAATCTGCTGCTCACTGAGCTAATGAGGAATGATTCAGTCAGTCCAGACGTGTTTTTAATTTCACTCAGCATTGTGTGAGGCTGCTACAGAGAGCACACTGGGGAGGACAGTCAGCACAAACCAGCCAGCCAGGAGGAGCTCCCTGGCCAATTTCTTCAGGGCTGGAAGATGGGGGAGAAAATAGGGCTTAATAATGAAGGCTTGGGGGCAACAATAATAGGGCTTAATAATGAAGGCTTGGGGGCAACAATTGCCAGTAGGATTTCAGCCTTATTTTTTGGTTTGATATCACTGTAGAGAAGCACTTTGATTCATATTCAGCCAATTTATGGAACAAAGAGAGATTCTAAAGGCTTTGCTGCTTGTTAGCAAATCTTGTCTCAGGGCAATCCTCATCCTTATCCTCTGGTAGGTATTCTTATTTATTAATGTCACTAAATCATAAAATCCCAGAACGGTTTGGGTTAGAAAGGACCTTAAAGCCCAGCTCATTCCACCCCCCTGGGCAGGGACACCTTCCACTATCCCAGGTTGCTCCAAGGCCCGTCCTACCTGGCCTCGGACACTTCCAGGGATGGGACAGCCACAGCTTCTCTGGGCACCCTGTGCCAGGGCCTCCCCACTCTCGCAGGGAAGAATTTCTTCCTACTTCCTTATCTAACCCTGCCTTCCTCCATCTTAAGGCCATTTCCCTGAGTTCCATCCCTATATAACCTGCACCTGTCCTTTAGGAAGCAATACCTGGTGACCTTCCTTAATCTCTGAGCTGAGAATGAAGCTATGACCATATTCCTTTAAAAACTGATCAGCAGCTCCAGTAATAGAGCACAAGGCAACAAAACTCCCATCTACTAAATAAATTGGGACGTGCTTTCTGTTTTCTGACCTACATATTTAAACAACATGTATTTTTAAGGGGCTGGTAGCACATGGCTCTGCTCCAAGGAAAGCCAGAGAGTTTCCATATCATGAATGAGCTCAAAAAAAGTGCCACAACTGATGATGCAGCATTTTTAAACAAAATTGCAGATACAGGGAGGTGGGTGCTCTTCCTATTCCCCTCCTAAGAGAGGAGCTGGGGGGGAGTAAAAAAGACTCACAACTCCTGAATGGGCATATAAAGGATATATTGGGGAGCTGTCCTTAGAAGGGACATTTCTTAGGCCTTTCTTGTTTGCTGCCCACAGGCTGAAGTGCCTGGCCCAGCTGTCATTCTGGGAGGGTCAGAGGGAGAGCAATCACATAAAAGCACTGCAGACTTGACCTAAGGCCAGTTTCTCTCCAGTGTAAGTTCAATCAATCAGCCAAGGAACCTTTTAGCAAAATTCCCTGCTTATTTCTCATACTTCCTCTGTCCTACCCATTGCCCAAATCCACCCTCAAATTCTTCCTTCCAGTGTTTTCTTTTTCCTCCTCAGGTTGTCTCTTCTGGCTCCAGAAACTCTCTGTCCCTCTGTGATGTTTCCTCCCCTCATCTGGGATTCTGGACCAGTGCCCAAGGGACGGAGGAGCTTCAGCTGGCTGCACACAAGTTTGGAACACTCAGTCTGCTGGTTCCAGCTCAGCTCCTGCAGAAGTCGTCTCCAGGGGCACTTTCCTCATCCTGGTATTGTGGTGCCCTGTAGGGACAGAAAGCTGGAACATGTCACCTCTGTTGCACTTGCCACATCTCGTGCTCGGTTCTTATCACCTTTTCTACTTAGTCCAGGTTGGTGCTTAGGACTTCTCCCTCTCCCATTCCAGACTTTCAGGGTGGCTAATACCAATATCCAGAAGTCTGACACACACCAGCAATAACCACCATTTTTTCCCAGCATTGTACTCCTGGTATCTGCCAAGCTCTCCAGCCCAATATCAACCTGAAACTGCAGAGCTGTTAAATTCAGTGTTCATATCCTGAGATTTCTATCTACTCTCTTCTAGCCCATTCATTTAGGTTAAACTTTGCAGCCTTAACCTTTTTTTAATCTACAGATTAAGGTTTTTATGCAGTACTAAAAGTGAAATAATGTCTATACAAGTCTAAAAGAATTATGTGTTGAGGTCCAGCCTGCCCTTAAAAATACATGTGATTTCTGGTTTTTACTGCAGCAATATTATAAATTGACTCTCAGCAAAAGGCAGGGTGAAGTTTTAGATCATTACTAAGTAATTCAGGAGGTTTTTGCTATAAATTCTGTGAAGGCAAGCACTGAGTTTTGAGCTGTTCTAAAGGCTTCAGCTTTATTGTTCTGTGTTGACTTTTGTGAGGCCCAAAGTCAGGTACAGGGAGCCTGTGAGGGCTGAGAGTAGGTGATACTCACTTTAAAAGACTCTTACATTTAGTTGTAAGATTATTAAATTTGTACAATATCATTTATTTGCTTAAACAAATCACTACCGAGTATTTTGGGTTAACAAATGTAGCTTTCCTAAAAAGAAAAAAAAAAAAAAGTAAATAACCACTAGTTGTATGCTAGATTAATTAGTTTTGTTAAAGAATGTGCCCTAAAACATCAGCAGCTTTCCAGAGCTTTTCTGTCATTGTGTAAAGGTCACAAAATATGGGCAAGTTGCCACAAATATTTACACTTGTGAAATAAGTTTTGTGAAAAATGAGATGAATAGTTGAGCTGAAATAAGTGCCCTGCCCATGAAAACTGCCCTGAAGCAGCAAAACTTGTAGTGAAAAATTACCCAGCAACTCATGTGCTAGAGGAGGTTTCCCTTCCATCAGTTGATATCTGGCATACCCAAGCACTAGAAGATTTAAATACTTCTTCTAATAATAACAACTGAGTATATTTATAGATATTTGTAGATATTTTCATCCTCTGGATAAATATGCAATTCCTGTTTAGCACCAGTATCTTATGGCAGCAACTGCTGCTGATTGTAATTATACAGCTGTCAGAAGTCAGGATCAACTTGGGCTTCCGCCAGCTCTGAGCTGAGTGTAGGAAAATCCCACTCTTAGTTGTAAGTCTATTAAGGCAGGAATTCTCAGTTTATGCATTTGATGTAAGTAACCACCCTGAGCTTTTGGAAAGCTCACAGCCATATAAAAGAACTTGGTTCAGTCATGGCTTTTCTTACTGTGACTGCTGGGAATTTTTACCCACTCCTGAACTTCCCAGTAGTTTTGTTAACAAGAAAAAAAAACTAACAAAAGCTTGAAAAATAATCATCCCCTTTTCCTTAGATGTGGGATCAGTTCCCTGAAACAACAGAACAGCAAAATAGCTGCCTCAGCACTTGAGTTCTAAGGTAGATGAAGATTTCACTGAAGATTTCACCAAAAGTTTTGCTGATTTCCCCATGCTGATTAACCAACCCAAACATCACATTGCAGGGGTGAGCTCGTCACATCAGGCTGACACGATGAGTAGATGAAGTGTTCCAGTTCAGGAAAGGAATAAATGGAAGGTTGTAGTGGGTTTACGTCCGTTGGCCTTTTGTGATAAGGATTAAGAGAAATGTAAAGCAGGCTTAGACTTCGAAAGATAAAAGGTAGTTTATTAACAGAACTAAAGACAAAAGAAAAAAAACCAAAAAAATCAACCCTTAGATGTTTCTTCTTCTACCTTATTTGTCTTTCTGTACCGACACTTCTTTTTTCATCAACAACCTAAGAAACCAAAACTTAAAGGTCTTTGGTCAGTTTACCATCTTTGAAACAAACCTTCATCAGTTCAGTTGGAAAGAGGAGTCTCTCCTGTTTCACCAGGTTGATCTTCTCACAAGAAACACAGTTCTTTTGTGGTGTTTAATATCACAGTGAACTCCCGCCCGGAGTCTGTCCAACTGTGACAGTCCTTTCCCTGATACGCAGCCTTTCCCGCGACTGTGTCGAGGACTCAAGTTGGTGTCTTGGGGTAAAGTTTTAAGGACTAGCAGTTTCTAGTAGAACAGCAAAGGTTTTCTCTTTTTCTGGAAGCAAGGTCTTTTATCCTTGGAGCAAGGGTTCTTTTCTTCTATTCCTGGGGCAAGGGTTTCTCATCTCTCTCTTCTCTGTAGCAAAATTCCCCATTTTTCTTCTGTTCAAGTTTTTCATGAACTATAGCTACTTCAACATCTGGTTGCTTCAACACAGTTAAAATGCTGCATCCCCCCCCTAAGTCATGTAATATGAGTTATAAGGAATTGTCCATCACCATAGCTCTACAAGAGAATTTCAGCTTGAAAGCATCTCCTCTCTCTCTTCCCTCTAGACTTCCAGTCCTCTTTTTACTGACCCAGGCACTCTTGTTGGTTCTTTCTGTGTTCTTATTCTTTCTAAATCCATTCTATGTACTTAAAGAGTTAATTGCCTTTCTCAGTTCAGCTGCAATTCCATGCATTCCACGGGGCGGGGGGGGAACTTTATGGCCAAAGCTAGCAGGTTCCAATATTTTGCAGGCTGATCTCTCTCTTGTTAGGTGTTTGCAGCACCCTGAGGAGGCCGGGGGGGAAGCAGGGACTCAGCCTTCCCCCGGCACTCCCAGGGTGGAAGACAGGGGCAAACAGAGGCCCGGCCCGAGAGAGAGCCGTGCCAGCCGCATGGAACTGTATTCCCTTCCCCCTCCAGCCTGGAGGAGCCACAGCGCTGCCCAAGGGAGAAGGGAGGGGGGGAATGGGGCCACTCCCCTCCCCCAGGCAGGCCGGGGGGGGCCCGTCCACCCCGCGGGACTGACGGATCCCCCCCCACCCTGTTACCTTTACTGTGACCAGAAACGAAAGAGAGCAAGATTTTGGCTTCCTGCTCTTAAAATGTGGTTTCACAAAGGCGGTTCCAGCATTCAAGTGGCCACACAGAGTGCCTATTGCGGAGCCAGCCAATCCCTGGGCTTCCCAGATCCATCAGAAACCCTGCCTGGAGGAAGTTGTAAGAGCCTTTCCAGGTGTAAAAAAAGTTGGCTTTTTTTCACACCATGACAAAGATAAATATGGGACACAGCAGAATAATGAGGTCTGGCTGTGTCCTGCTGGCTCGTGAGCCCTCTTGACAGTACAGCCTTTTCCTTTGTTATGCATTTCACTAGTTCCTCTCTCCAAAAACACTTTCTTGGGTCTGGCTATGTCTAAAGTGCATGTGAGGGGAAAAACTATCCACAAGTCTCCATAAGCCAGAGGCCGCCAAGCATCTGCATTGTGTATGACATGTTCCCACTTGACAGCTCTGCCAGGCTCTGCTGGAGGTTCCTCAAATGCCACACGTCCATTCCAGCTCCAGAGAGAAGCTCTGCTCCTACCAGCAGCAACCAGAGGCCATTTGTGGCACCTGCTCTGTGCAGCCCCTTGCTTCCTCTCCTTTCACTTGCCCTTCTTGCAGGAATGTAACTCCATGGGTGTGACTGGGAAGGCAGAGTTCAGATCTCATCCCAGTTCCAACCCTGACAGCCATCACTTTGTTTTAAGCTCTCCCCATTTCAGCAGTTCACTTCCAGATTCCTTCCCATGATATTTTCAGGCCCCCATCTGTGTCATCCTGCAACTTCTTATAATTTTTCCAAACTAAAGACTAGACTTCATTCCACTTGCTCAGGGTTACAGCAGTCCAACTCAAAGCCAAGCCATGTCCAGCATTCGGTTATAAGGAAATGCCACAATTATCATCATTTCAACAACTGGGCGTTACCCCTCCTGCATCAGGGGTTAAGCCACTCTCTATTAGAGATGGACAAAATCTAAGGTTAGAAATGCAAGATTCAGTGCACTTCTCACAGGATACTTGTCCAGCTTGTGTAGCTAAACCTCAGGCCTGCTCCAATCTGCCACATTCACTCCCTTCAGGCAGTGGAGAGATAGGATAGGAACAGGCAGCTCTGGCCACACACAGTCATAAATATACAAATTATTACACAACAGAATTTGCATGAAATATGGTGGGGAGCAGCACTGAATCAGTCTCTGTGAAAACAAGGCAGGGGCTGGTCTACCCTGCACATCTGACCTCCATCCACCAGTGCTTTGGATATCCTTTTCCAGCTGCATTCCAGGGCCTTGCTGCGTTTCCCTCCGCTCAGTATCTTTACTCACTCAGTGGTGTACATGATGTTTTACTTTCGTGTTCTTTCTCAGTGCTTTCCTCACAGGGTATGTGTAACACCAGTGTGTCCTAATTCACACCTACTTCCCAAAACTTGGGTCCTCTCTCCACAGAAAAAATACCCAAGTGTCAAGTTACTAAACAGAGGTTTTGAGCACTCATTTAGCAAGTCACAGAGGTGCATAAGTGCTAAGCCTTGCAGGGCCCTGCTTCCCTAACTCCTCTCAAACTTTGCTCTTATTACCAGAGCAAGCTGTGGCAGTTGTCCACCCACGCCAGTGCCTGCAACTGCCTGGAAAACTGGTGCTGCAAAGCCATCCCACAGCATGGGGTGGGGGTCTGTCCCAGGTTACACCAAGGGAACTGAAACTCTGCAACCTCCAAGCAAATTCGGCACAAGTGGCTCAAAGAGAGAAACTGTGTGAACAGGTTGTAACACATTCTGCCTTCCCTGTGCACCACGGTCACAAGCTGGAATGCACTGGCCTGAAGTTTGCTCTGGGAGAAACAGCCTGTGATTGACCCAGCCAGTCACTTGATTTCACAGATGCTGCACGGCAGAGTAGCTCCAGGACCATTTGTGAGACTAGGAAGGAAGGATTAAAGAGCAAGCAGCCAAAAGAACAGTTTCACTCTGTCCCAAGCACAGCATCATATTTGCACGCAAGGACAAACCCAATAACTGGAAGAATTCCATTTGGCATCCTGGGCACTGGTCTGGGTGGATTTAACCATCAAAGAGACAGGCTGGAAGACAAAGTAATATTCTGCTCTGCTTGTATTTATACACAGCTGAACTTTACATGTGCAGTCCCAGAGACTGAGTGTACACTAAGAGTATTTTGTAAACATTGAGGTTCAAGGTTTTAACAATCAATTTATTCAGTTACATTTCTAATCTTTCTCAGTGCCTCATATGACCAAACACAGTGTTCTCCACAGGGATGACAGAATAGTAATAATTTTAAAAGGGTGGAAAAATGTCCAGTTCTTGGGGTAAAGGCTACAGAATATTGCAAATTTAGACTGTTGTGTGCAAGAATTTTGAGTATTCAGTGACTATTTCAGCAAAACCAATTCAGAGGCTGGTAATGTTTTTGCTAAATAGTCTAAATGAATGGTTCATTAAAAATCTGATCTCAATTATTCTGAATGCTTATCTTTGTGAGTCCAGAAGTCACTTGCATTCACAGAGCTTTGTGTGCGTACAGAAATGTGCCCAGCTGAAGGGTCTGTACCAATGATGCTTTCGAATTTGGCAGCTGTTTTACCTTGGGGAAGTCTTCCCCACCGGGAGTTTTTAATCCTAAACACCATCTCTGAGTTACTGAACTCTGTTTGTAACCATGCACAAGGCACACACCAGCGTTACACCTGACATGCCCATTGTTTAGCTATCTTTCTGTTTATCACTGCTTTTAGAAAATGCCATGCAAGAGCAAAAAGCTGTGGCATTACCAGTAACAAGTACTCATGGCTCAGTCCCTGGGTATAGGAGGTACAAAAACCAGTCACGGACTGATATCTCTTATGTTGTGAACACCACACCCTTTCTTTTTCCAAGGATGAGCAGATTAAATAATATAGATATGCTATTGGGTTTGTCCTGCATGATTCAGGGGATTCTCATATTTAAAAAACAACTATTCTAGCCATAAAACACTGCAGGGAAAAAGACTCTATTGTATCTGATGACAATGAGTTGAGATGTCTGAACACAAACCACTGGGGAATGGAGCACAGCCTGTCACAGAGTGACCAGCTGAGCAGTGAGCCAGATGGAGTCAATACACCCATTGCCAGGAAAAGATATATTTATTCTCTGAAAACATGAGTTGGAATATTGGTAATGACAGAGCCTTTATCTCTCCTCCCTCAGAGTCCTCTCAAACATGCCAGATTTTCTACTGAAGTTACATGGATGAAATCTCTTGCTTTTATTATTAATACCTACTCTTGGGAGTTGTCAACAGCAATGTGCCTGGTGGTTTCAGGAGAGGCAAGATTTCCACTTGATATCCTAATCCTAACTGAATTACTAATTTTCCAGCAGAAATGAAGATTAGCTCAAAACTGAAGTTAATGAAAGTAAGTCATATTTTTATGCTCATGCTTTTTTCTTGATGGCAAAACCACTGTAAGGATTCTGATAAGCCAGCTCATGTCTCTGCAGTGATTATCTCAGAACCCCAGCCCAAATTCGCCACCCCTGGCACAAGCTGCCACAGTCCCACTCCAGAAAGGACTTGCCTTTCTGCCGGGGTTATTCATATCTCTGAGACTCATCCTCTGAAGGGTGACAGGAATTGCCTCACTCATCGCCCAAATCTGGCATGAGCCATGACTAATGATTGTGCTGTGCCCTCAAACACTGGGAGGAAAGTGTTACAGAAGTGTAAAACAGCTTTCAGGAACGGAAATACATCATCTCTCACTCTTCCCTTCCCCACCCTTTATCCTTTCACATGTCTTCATTGTGGTCCCAGTTTATTTTGTTAACAGTCTAGTATTGTTTGGCATCAGCATCTTCTCAGAACAAACATACAAAGCTCAGAAGAAGTCTCCAAATGCTGCTGATTTCTTAAATATTTATCATTTCACTCCAAGGAAAATATTTAAGAGAAGAAGAACATGAAATAAAGGAAGGAAAGATACAGTTATCTCACATTAACCTCTTCTCAAAGCACAGCCAGGCCAGCTGATGTAAACCAGAACCAAATTCTGTACCAGCTAGCACAGAGCTGCTCTCTAGAGCTCTCAGCAGAGGCATCTTGCCATTGACATTCCCAGGCAAAAAAGCCACCCCCAAAACCCCAACAGTTCCAAGCTAGGCAAAATGCCCTTCAGTTTCTCTCACCTTCTTCCTCTGTGGAAAAAAAAAACAGTGCAAAAAGAAAACCACGTGGATCAAAAATCCCCACTCATGATAAAAAAAAATTGGCACCCTTGCCAACAAATAGATATGCAACAGTTTTTAAAAGCTGAAACCAAGAAATCAGACCTGGAGGAACAGCCACCTGGTCATATCCCATCCTCTCATCCTCTGGGGAAGTTTGTTTCCTGGATGCCCTGGCTAACTTGCTGATGAGGTGATGAGGGTCAAGTGACATTCAGATCCATGGAAAGGGCAGACAGGCCCTGTGGGCACACAGCAGCAACCTATAACTGGCAAGGGCTGAAGCAGTTCAGATCAGTCCTTTCCTGTTTGGCAGAGCTGGATATCAGGGCTCTGTGCTGGTGGAGAATTTCCTGGCATCCCCAAGAGCCGTTAAAAAGTTTTCCAGAAAATTAGCAAGACCAAGAACTGACAAGAAACAGAAAGTTTGAGAAGGGGGAGGGGTAAACATCCTCCCTTTATTTATTTATATTTTTAAGCAAAGATGTTCAGACACAAAAGTGAAGGCAGTGAGATGCAAATCACAAGGCACAGCTTGATGGGAGGCAGTTAAAGGGAAATTCAGGCGGGATCCTCAGCACTGAGTCAAGACCTTTCTTTCATCTCCAGTGTTCCCAAGCTTCATTCCTACATGCAGCCCACCATTTGTTTTTAGTTAGAGAGGCATAATGAAAAATGCTCTGCTAGGGAAGAGCAACAAACAGGCCTTGCAAAATCATGCAGCAACAGCCAGTCAAAATCAGGAAGAGGTAAAACCACAGAAGTGAAATGATGGCATCTATTACAGAAAGAAAGGGGATGCTCCAGGTGTCTTTCCTCCAGGAATTTCAGTCACCCAAATCAGGGATGGATAGATAGGAATCACCTCCTTGAACATTACTGAATCTTCTCTCTCCTAAATACAGAGCCAACAAACTGCTTCTGGCACCCTGAGATTTATCAGCAGTGAGCCATGCAAGGACTGTCCTGCCTTATCCTAATTCACTTGTCAGGTTTGACAGGACCAGAGGTGTAGATAGCACAATACATCACATCATTTTGCCTTGTCACCACTGTAATTTGTATATTTTCTGCCACCTTTTTTATTAGACCACATAATTATGCTCTTCGCCATTTTAGGGACTACTGTGCAACATCTTCATGATTTACTGTCTCCTTACCGTGGAGCCCCAGCCCCAGCAATGTTTTTAACTCCAGTTTTGTTTGTTGGCATCTGGCACAGCATATGCTGACGTCTCAGAGCTATTGTTCCAGACTCTGCACATTTACAGTTACCATCAGTTATTCACAGTTGGCTCTGAAAATTTTTATCACAATAACTAGAAATTCTTCAAATCCTTTAAATTAAAACTCAGAACTTGGAATTTCTGAGTGCCTAGGCTTGTCTTTCTTAGTCACCCAATACATTAGCAAACAGTGGTATCATTTAGCCAAACACTCTGGGTAGCTGGTATCACCACAGCTCTAATGTGGATTATATACTTCCTTTACAGTGTTTCACAGATCAAATGAAAACCAGAACGCATCACATCCAGCTTGTGTAACAGTTTCAACTATGCCTTTCATTTTAAACATTTCTGAAAACGTATCAAGTGTGCCATTTCATATTAGCTTTTGCAATGCAAATGTAGCTAAGCCCGGGCACACCCCACACATAGCTCTCTGAATGCCAGGTGCACGATCCACACCCCCACTCCATGATCCTCACCCCGTGGCCCTGGGCCCTGGCCAAGGGCAGGGAGTGCTCCCAGGATCCCTGGCTTGCAGTGCCACTGCCAGAGGAATAAACACCAGCAATCAGACTGGGAACCTCTGTGGTCACCAAATGCCATCATTATCAAGGAGGGGTTTACACACCTCCTGCTGACAGCAAGATCGAGTTGTGTGTTCCTGGCCATGCTAATGAAACAGTAAAGCACATAATGGAGTGGTTTAGGGTCAGCTATGGAAACACAACACGTGGGCAATAGCTCTATGCAAAAGAGCCTCTACTACAGCACTGCAGGTCCTTGCATTCACAGAGGCATGTACCTGGAGGAAGGAGTTTGTGGTTAACACTTAAACCTCACTTAAAAGTGTGAATTAGCTTTTACTGATAAAGCAACACTGTCTCATAGAGGTTTAATAAATTCGAAGCTCAACTAGAGGGGAAGTTTTTGCATTGTGAACAGGGTGTGCAAGTGGCCTGTCCACACATAAACATGTCTGGGACGGCAATAAAACACCTTTCTTGGTCTTGCACTACCACAGTGAGGTGGGAGGGTCATGGTGCAGGCAGGTACCTGGTACATCCCTGCTGGCTGGGACCTTCCCTCAGAGGGGGTGTGTGCCTTAGACACAGTAAAAAATACCCAAACAAACTTCAGGACATCTTTGGTGAGTTTTTGCATACTCAGACATTCAAAGCCCATCCTGGACATGTTCCTGTGTCACTTGCTCTAGGTGACCCTGTCTTGGTGTGGGGGTTGGCCCAGATGATCTCCAGAGGTTCCTTCCAACCTCACCATGGCCTCGCTACAGCACACAGCCACTGCAGGCCCTGCCAGCTCCATCCCTTCTGCTGTCTCTGGAGCAGCCCCAGCACCCTGCACATTCCTCAACCCCAAATGTACCTCATCAATGTGTATAAACATATAGAAGAAGATGGACCCAGCAACAGGACAAGAAGAACAGGCAAGAACTGATGCATGGGAAGTTCCAGCTGAACATGAAGAACTACTTCTCTGTGCAGTGATCAAGCATTGAACAGATTGTCCAGAAAGGGTGTGGAGTGTCCCTCACCAGAGATATTCCAGAACCCACTGGACAGAATCCTGTGCCCTGTACTCTGGGATGGCCCTGCTGGAGCAGGGAGCTGGAACCTGATGATCCTCTGAGGTCCCCTCCACCCTCAGCCATTGTGGGTTCTGTGAAATAACCCCAGAACCTTCAAACTCCAGCTCAGCCCTCACACCCTCCCTCCCCGTCCTCCTGGCCCCAAACCAGGCACACCTGGCAGTGCTTTCCCACACTGAGGGGAAACACTTCCCTGTGCCCAGACCCACATGTTACCCATCACCTGCAGCCCAGGTGTGGTGGCTTTGGTCCTGGAACCCCAGAATCATTTCGGTTGGAAAAGACCTCCGAGACCATCGAGTCCACCCTGTGATCCATCCCCATCTTGTCACCCAGCCCAGATGAGTGCCACTTCCAGTCATTCCTTGGACAGCTCCAGGGATAGGGACTCCACCACCTCCCTGGGCAGCCCCTTCCAACATCTAATCACCCTTTCTGTGAAGAAATTCCCCCTGATGCTGAACCTAAACCTTCTCTGGTGCAGGTTAAGCCTATGTCCTCTTATCTTGTCGTTCCCTGGGGGCAGAGCCCGAGCTTCAATAGGTCACAGTCTCCTGCCAGGGAGTTATAGGAAGGGACATGCTCCCCTACCAGCCCGAGCCGACACCTATCTCTCCGTCCCCCTCTCCCTTTATCCCTCCCTTCACCCACCCCTCTCTCCATCCCCCTCTCCCTTCACCCACCCCTCTCTCCATCCCCCTC
>WEKY01016649.1:4015-21165 GCA_013390045.1 Picathartes gymnocephalus | reverse complement strand
GGCTGCCGCTGAGCCCGAGTGGAGCGGGGGGCGTGTGGCGGACGCGGATCCCCCAGGCCGGGCCTTGCCGGGCCCCTCCCGGCGGCTCCTCCTCACCTGCGGCGGCCGCGGCCATGGCGTTGCGGGCGGCGGGACGGGGCTGCTGAGCGGCGCTCGGGGCGCGGCCCCGCGGCGGTGGAGCGAGGTGAGCGCGGCCAGCAGAGGGGAGGGCTGAGGGGACGGGTCGGCATAGCACCGACGGTCGCGATAGTGTCGCGACAGCGCCTTGCAGGTCGTGAGGGCGGCGCTGGGGGTGGGTGATGGAGGGCGCGCCGCGGCCCCTGCCGCAATGGGCGGGATGAAAAAGGAAAGAAAACAACCCGAATAAAAGCACTCGTGGGTTTGTCGTGGCGGGGTTTTGTTCGTCCTGGGGCTCCCCCCACTCCCTCCTGCTTTCCTGTCCTCGGAGCTCCGCGCGTGTCGCCGGGGCTCTCCCAGGTGGAGGAATCGCCTGTGAGCGGGGAATATGCAGTGGCAAGGAGGGATAATGGGCGTTTGAGCCCGTGCGCGCCGTCCCCGCGCGGGGCTCGGCGTGGGGACGCGGCTTTGTGCGGCTCCATTGTCCTGCTGCCCTTTGTGGGGCTGCTGCGGGCACACAGGGTTCGTGTCCGGGACTGCCCTATCCGGGGACGGTGTGATACGGAGCAGCGCCCAACACGTGCTATGTGTGCTCACGGAGGTGGTTTATCCAAATTATTTCGGTGAGCTTCCCGACCAGTTGCAGAGGAAGAAGAGCGGTGGATGCCGGAGTGAGGTTTGTAGGGAAGGATCCATAATACTTCTGGACTCTGAGTGAGCTTGGGAAAGAGGTAAATGAGCCTTTGAAACTCGCACGTGTGTACCTACCTGCGGTGCTGGTTTCCTTCTGCAAACTGTGCATCCCATCTTGTTCTCCCTTGGGAATCTGTCTTCTATGGGAAACGGCTGCTCCAGACCTGACCAAGGGCTGCTGGATTGTTCGAAGGTGATGGGAACGAGTCAATTTTTGTTCCTTCTCTGTCCTTTCCCCATGAGATTGTGCAGAGAACAGCACTTTGGACAGAGGCTCGGACAGCCTCTGTGGGTGCCCAGTTTGTTGTGTTGGTTGGTCCTGGCACTGGGAAGAACGCAATCGAGAGGAATAGGTGGAAAGGCAACAAGGTAGAAACTTAAAATATGCTATTTCATTTCCAGAAACAGCTGTAAGTGTGTAATCCAGAGGTTACCGGACACTCTTCTTTGAAATGAACCGAATGAGTTGGTTTCCAAGACTCTTAAAATCTATTTCAAGTGTTTGAGGTTGGAGCTTCTGCAGAATAGGGACAAATATGCCACATGTGCTTGTTGAGAACCGTGCGGTTTCTTTCCCACTGCACTGATGTCTTCTCATTCTAAAGTCAGGTTAGCCTTGAGTGAGCAACTTATTTTGACTGGTAAGTAAAATATTACATATTCTTTATGATTCAGGAGCAGTAAATAGTTCTTGTGCTTGAACCGGTTTGTTTCTGTGAAACTCATTGGAGCCTTACCAGGGGGTGTGTGTGTGGAGCTGATGGGTTTGTAGTGTTTGAACACATTGGAGCCAGCTGCAAGAATCAATATTTTAGTCATTTGAGAGCCTGTGGTGATAGAGATGATAAAGTAGGAGAGAATGTGGTCAGTCTGGCAAAATGCAAAACCTGTTACTTAGGGAAACAGAACTGGAAATGTTACTGTGGTATTAATGCCATGTATAATGTACAGAAGAAATATTAGTCCATTGCCAGAAGCAAATAATTGGCCAATCTTTCAGCTTGTGGTCTTAATCTGGGGTTTGTTTTTTTAAAGTGCTTTTTGTTTCTTCAAAAACTCAGTAAATGCATCTGAGATGAGTCAGCAAAAATATCATCGGGGAACTGCTTTAGTTTTTGAGTTTTATGTCCTTTTGTAGCTGCATGTTGCAGTGGTTTTGTGCCACTTGCTGCTGGTGGGTTTTGAAATACCAGGATCACAGCCCTTAATAATCTGTTTTCTTTAATGCAAAGTGAGGGGAATGATGATGATCATGTTGAATTTAAGAGGGATGATTGCAGTGGTGACTTACTGGCTGGGGAGAAGATCCCAGAGGGAGTGGAGGAAATCCAGCAAAAAAAAGGGGAATAGTGCTACTTTGGCCATTTTCCCCCTGGTCTTCTGGTTCTTTTGTGAACTTCTGAAAAGGCAATGTCATTTTGCTGTTTGAGTGCATTGTTTTGCATGAAGTGTCAGACCACATTATGGGGATGATTCCAGTCAACTTCCCCATTTCAAAACAAACACGTCAAATAGCGTAATATGTTTATACAAAAACTCAGTGTGTTTTGCAGGAGCCCGATGTCCATATTTCCAAAAATAAATTATGTTTTTCGTGCTTTATTATGGCTAGAGTAGTTTGTGCAGGAAAGAAGAATTGAGATGGGTTCCCATGGCCTTTGTGAGCTGCTCTCCACCAATAAGAGGAAGATGTTGGCTTTGTCATGAACTGGGGGATTATTTTCATTTGCATTTCCTCAAAATATTCTTATCTTTGCAGTAGTTCTAATTCCAGTGGCTGTGACCAAGGCAAGAGCTATTGTCTCTGCTGCTGGCTTGTGCCAGGGTAAGGACAGAAAGGGAAGATGACAGAAGAAGATGTAGGTAAATTGGTAAATTTTGGCTGCAGAACCAACTTGGAGCCGTGGGACTGTGAGCATGGGTGGGCTCTGCTGGGTGTGGTGTCTGCAGGGCCAGGTCCTGTCCCAGGTGTGCTCCTCACCTGCAGCTCCTGGATCTGGTTTCAGCCTTCGCTGTGCAGCAGCAGCATTGCGACTCAGCAAGGCTGATGAGCTTGCTGCTTGAATCGGTTTGATGATGAGCCAGGTAGGTCCGAGCTGCGAAGGATCCTGACAGAGCCATTCTTCCCCACCAGACTTGTGCAGAAATTTGAACTTGAGCACTTTGTGAGTCTGTGCTTCCAACAGTGGAAGTTGTTCTGCGTCTTTGTTGGCTCTGGTAGCTGCTCGTGGGATATCTGATATTGCAATAAAAGAGAAACAGGTTGCAGTGTTTATGAACTTTTAAAGTCCGTAACTGCTTTCCTTGGAAAAATAAGTAATTTTGGTATCTGGGGTGAAGCAGGTCAACAAGTCGGAGAATGTGCATTTTCCCAGTGATTTCTATTCTTATGCTAATCCTTTGAGCAGCCTGGCTGAGCGCTGTTGGAGAGGAGGCTGTGCACACCGAGGACACTAAAGAGAAGCCATTTTTTGTACTTACTGTTATGCCGACTACGTTTTCCAGCCAATCAGAATTTGGGGAATAACCCGAGGATGTGATGCTTCAGGTCAGGAGTCATTTAGCAATTCTCCCCCGGTTTGGATGAAACAGTTTCTTTTCAGTATTAATTTTGTGGGTTTTTTTTTGTTTTGCTTAGGTTTTATTTTCGTAAATCCATGTTGTAGCTGAAAAGTTGTTGTTATCTTTGCTGCTGAACAATTAAAGTTGGAAAACTTCAGTTTTCAATTTTTAATTATTGTGTTGGTTAAGAAGTGTAGGAAGGCAGCAAAACTGTGAGTTGCTCATTTGAATCCTTGTTCTGTTTGTGTGTGCCTTGCTGTGTTTCTTCCACACTGTCTGAGCCCTCAATTCCTGCAGTGCAAAAGATTTTAGATATATAGATTGAGTAGTCTGTGCATATTCCTAGGAGGTGTGTGTACCACTAGAAACCAGGTAAAAGATGTAAATGTCACTCCCAAGATTTACTTGTATATTTGTTTTCTCACATTGTTTTAGAAATATGAAGTAATGGAGAAGTCTGAAAGAGCTGCTCCAAGTTAGGATTTTGTTGCACAGAACAGGATGCTGCAGCTGTTTGTGGCATCTCTCCTGTATAATATCCTCAATAATACATGGGGTTTCTGCAGTACGAAGTGCTGGGGCTGTTAACCACATTAAGAAGTCTCTGGGTGTTTATTTCAGTGGTGTTTTGTCGTTCTGGGTTCTGTGCTTACTGCAGTAGATCCGCTTATCCATACATGTGTGTAGCGTTGGATTTTTTGGAAGTGTGCAAAATAATTAAAAATCGCCCTTTAAACTATTTAGTAAATTGGATTTGCTTTGCCAGCAGTGGGACAGGAAATTAATTGTGTTTAGCTGATGTTGACTTTCCAATCTGATTTTCCCTGGGAAGAAACTTTACTACCTAGTTGTTAAATGCACAGTTAATTACCTGCTGATTGGTTAAACTGATAAACCAATGCTACCAGGTTTACTGTAATCAGATTGGTAAATGTGCCACGGATGTTCTTCCTTATGCTATTGTCTTGCTTTATGGTTAAACCCAGTGTTAACTCTCATCATGCTCACCATTTGAATGTGTTTAGTATTGTCAGGTGATGATTGACACTGACCTTACCATTCTCTGGATATTCTTGCTCTGTACTTAAGTTACTCGTGTAGTTCTGGAGTTCATAGTGTCATCTCATTGATAATCTGAGAATATGACTCAGCAGCTTTTAACCCATAGTTTAGAAAATAAAATACATCTCCACTTTTTAAAATCGTTGTTTTAGGCACCTTTATTTTCTTTCAATCTTGTTTCTGTAGCTATGTTGCAACATTTTGAGCGTGTCCTGATGTGGTATGAGGTCAGTAGTTGAAGCAATAGTTGTGTATCAGTTACTGATCAATGAATCATTCACCCTCTTGTCATCTCAGTTGCTTTTGCTGATGAAGGAGTTGCAATTGCTGCCCCTCCATCCTGTCCCTCGTGTGCCCAGGGCTTTTGACTTCCCACATCTCAGTACTGATGTTTGTGAGTAGAAAGCATTGATTTTTAGTGTATCTATTATAACTCATTATGAATCAGAGGAACTGGAGTTTCTCCAATTTCCAGCATTAATTCATTAAACCCGGACCGCAAGCACTTTGGAGCCTGGCTTCCTATGGATTTCAGGGTAAAATTAAATGCTTAAATATCCTTGGGCTTTTTTGTTGGCTGGAGGGATACTTGGTCAGCCACAGTTGTGGCCTTAGGTCTTCTGGTGGCAGCTCTTGCAATGGGTGAATTGCTTTTAAGATATGTGGATGAAAGGTGGTTTTCTAAAAGCTTTGTCATCACTTACTGGCAGATTGAGAAAATCAGTTTTCCCAAAAATAACTTCGATGGCAAGGTGTTAGGTTGTTATGTGTGGTTTGAAAATTCTTGTTTCTTACAGAGAGACATATTTAATTCTCTGTGTATTTTGTTATCTGAGAGATGTTTATTACTGACTAAAAACATTTCTATTAAAATATTAAAGTTAAGTTGTTGCCTTTTTTTTTTTTTTCCTTTAATTTCAGTAAAAATATTTCCTGGCATTTAGGAGATGAACTTTATGGCCTCGATATTCAGAATGTTCAAGGTGCCTGTGAGTTCTCTAGGGAGAAGAAGATACAGTGCTTGGTGTTTGGAAAACAGTTGGGTTTTTTGGTGCCAGCATAAAGCCAAGAAGTTTTCCAAATCTAAATGTTATAATTTGGCCATATTCTTACAGACTTCACTAGGGCATAAGCATGGCTGTTATGAAGAATGTAGCTGGACACCCCTGTTTGTGCACAATTTTAATTGTTGCAAGAGCCTTTGAGTGTTTGCTGATATTTACCCTTTTCCTCCTTGTTATGACTCATGAATGTCTACATTAGATTTCATAATAGCAGTCTTGTGCCAGGCCTTTTGTGTTTGTGTTTTGCAAGAAGCATCTCCAGAGTCAGCTCCTGTCTTCTGGGAGCAATCAGTCTTTTAACAGGGTGATTTCAGTAGTTTTTAAAATTTATTTTGACTTCAAAAGGACTGTTATCTTGCTCGATAATGCACCTTGCTTGTTCTTCCCCCCAAATTTATGTAGCAGCTGATACAATGTGATGGGATCTTTACAAATTTTATCAACAATTTCCATATCAACTTTTCATGGACCATGAATACATTTCAGTAGCTGCTTTCCCTAACTTGCCCTTATGATTATCATCTTATCCCTCACATTCTTTCTGGGATAGAAATTAAAATTGCTATTTGGGTATCTTGATTTGTTTCTAATGCTTATATATATGTACTTATATGTACTGATGATGATACCACTTTTGCACTAAAATATAAATGTAGGTTTTTTGTAAAACTCACAAATGAATGAGCAATAGCTATAAATATTCAGATAAACCAAAAATAATTCTTTGGCATGGTCTGTAAACCAAAATGTGTCGCTTCTTCCTCACTTCTAGGAATATGCAGAGGTGTAATATGTTCACTGGAGGTTGAATCACTAAGGAGTAGTTGATTTTTATTTCAGCAAAAGTTCTGATAACTTATTTTTGGAAGTGTAAATGAGATTCCATAGTCTTCCTGTTGCATGATGCACAGGGCAAGCTTCAGATGTAAAGTTCACTCATTGGTAACTGCTGCAGCTTATTTCATTGAAGAAACAGGAACAAAAGTTTGTTTGTAACTACTCTGGAACTGAGAACAAAGGCTGTGGGGACCTTTGAACCTCTGTGGCTGTGCATCTGAAGGAGGAATTGTTCAGGAATGGGAAAAACTGCCAGAAGACCAGGGATCTGCTTTTCCTGACATCTTTCTCCAGTAGTGTTCAATGACCGCATTTAAAGCACAAAAAAAAAAAGAAAAAAAAGAAGTTGGTTAATTGGAAGACTCCCTTACTTGTTCTTCCCACTGAGCTCCGATTTGATAATTAAGCATGCAGGGATGTTTATTCTTACTTTTTTTTCACCAAGGCAAGCTTTGAACAAATGAGTGTGTGTGCTCTTTTTTGGGAGAAATCCTTATGGTTGACTGCATCCTTACACATTTTGTTCTCTCTCAAGTGTTCTGTGCTAGGGATTTTTGCGTCTGAAGCAATTTGTTTCCCCTGCTTCCTGGAGTTGTTCTGACTTCACAATTATTCTTCATTCATGGTAGGTGTCTCCTCCAGGAAGGCGGGAGGGAATTATCAGTGTTCCCACGAAATTGTTACTTCTTTGCAAAATGTGTTGACTGGCACATTGGGTCTCCAGTGGGTTGTCCAGTGTGAAGGTTCTGCTGCAGGCAGATTTGTGCCTTATCATTCACCTTCATGAATTTAACAAGGCTTTAGCAGAGGATGGGCTGCACCATATGAACAGATTCTCCAAATTGCTTCATGCACAGGGATAGAAGCCACAGTGTTGAGGGTTTATTATTTTTCTTTGAGGAGTGAACACAACAGGCTAGCTGGAAAAAACACGGTTGTTCATTTCTATTTCTCATCCTGGACATGCAGCTCGTAAGTGTGCTCAGGCATGCATGTAATGTGCGTGTCTGTCCCTCCTTCTCCTGCTGGAGAAACTCTCTGTGGGGCTCTGCAGTTCTTTGGACAGAAGGGAAAAGCTGGATTTGCCCCTTAAGAATTGAATTAGGTGCTAACCAAGTGGAGGCATGGAATGAGGCCTGGAATCTGGTTGTCTTCCTGCAGCCTCCCTTGGAGAGGATGCTTCACAGCAGTTTGCAGGCAGGTGATGTTTGTGGCTGCAGCCACCTGAGTGAGAGCTTTTTTCGAGGTATTCCCTGTATCCCTGGTTCCCAGAAAAACACAGAAGGAATTGGGAAAGCTCCAGATACCAGAAAGAAGAGTTAGCCATCAGGTATGATTTAGCTGATAGAGAAGTATTTTAAGCAGTGATTCCTCTTGCTGCTAGAGAGGGAAAAAAAATCCATTTCATTCAAATTATTAGGGTCCTCCAGTCTTTCCCCCCTTTTTCCTTTTCCCTGGGGGATGCACTCGGGGGGTGGCACTCAGGGTAAGGCTGTTGTAGATCCTTGTCCTGTGTTTAGCCTGCCTTTTCAGCTGTCCTGAATGACAGCAGCTCTCAAATGTCTTGTCTTGGCTCTTAAAACTGTTGATCTCTTTCTGACCTCTGGCTGCAGTTTCTGTGAAATTAGGCTGGGCTGTAACGAAATTCAGCTTTGTAAACCTGGCTCACAGGAGCATGGGAAAACTGTGTGGTGGTTGCCCTTGTCTTTGAGGTTCTTTATGGGATATGAATTGGTTGTCATTGCTCTTGACTTTCTCCCCCGTTAAGATGTGCAGCAGCTTGAGCTGCTCAAGTAACCTCCCTTCAGTCATCCGTACACAGAACAATTGCCAATTGCATGAGGAAGCCAATACACCCGTGGCTATTTAGTTATGTAGCCATATTGTATTAATTTAAGAAGAACGTAGCTGTCTGCAGTACTGTCTGGAGCTTAGGAGCTTTCTTAACAGTTTCACCTAGATTGCAAGAAAACTTAGTTCTTGATTGCATCCTTTGCTAGAGGTACCCTTTGCATTTCCTGTTTGGCAAATGCCAGGGTTAACAATTAAACCACAGTTAACATCTATGATTAAAACTGGAAATGAAAACATATAGATCGGTGTTTTAGAACACTTGATTTGTCAGTTCTTATCTCTAGCAAATGTGTGGAGGAGGGATGCCATATGGCTGCTAAGTGTAACTCAACTTGCTCCTGAAAGCAGTTGAAAAAGTACAGAAGTTCACAGTCTGATACCCGTGTTGTTAATAAGAATGTGCTGCAGACTGGGAATGCAGACAAAGGTAATGGGGAGAGAGCCAAAAAGTAATCCAATAAAATTTAAGTACTTCCTGTGATAGGTGATGGGGGCTGACACACTGGGGAGGTGCTCAGCATCCTACAGACACTGGACCCTTTCTCAGCACTGTCTGCAGTGGAAGGGTGGCAGGAGCTGCCCAGTTACACCAGTTTTCTGCTCACCACCCTTGAGGTCCAACAGCTCCTATCCTTGTTTGCGTTAAATATTTGCACTGCTGCAGCTGGTGCTGGGATGGTGGAGAACTCGAACTGCTGCAGCTGTGTGAATAAGATCAGGAAGACAGGGCTGTGGTGGCAAGGCTTGAGAGTAGTTATTCACAACTTTTAGTTCTGTTTTTTAAATTTTTGTTTATACTAACCTTTTGTGGATTTTTGTGTGAACACGCTGCCAAAATACATGTGATTGTATGTTTTAAGAATACAACTGTAATTCAAATACAGTAGCATTTCTAGTAAATGTTTTCAAATTGTATCTGTGCATGCATTTGAAGGAAGTGTAAGTTAGTCATACACCATACAATGTAGTATTTCTATGTATTTTTCAGCAGTGGGTATTTTTGTGAAATACTTTGATTATGAAATACTAATCTCTAAAGGAGTTTAGTCCATTTCTGATGGGAAAACCTATGAAGAAAGCCAAACTCCAAAATACTTGTGATGTCCTCCCCCTCCAAAAAAAAGAATTACCCACCATGCCATACTGTGATTCTTGTTCCTCTTTTTGAATGCAAACATCCAGAATAGGTGTTGAACTGGTTTAGCAAAGCACTTTAGTATATGTCTAATGTTATTGTGTGGATAATCCAAGGGCTCCTGACAGGATAAAAGGCATTGCTGAACTGAGGCAGAAATATCTGATAGGAAAAGCTTATCCTGGAAAACAATCAGAAGAGAAACTGTACTGGATATATTCCTTCAGGCCTTTAAAATATTTCAAAGGGATGAGTGTAGACTTTCTGATGGGATTTTGGTGGCTAAAAATGCAGTTATGCAAATCACAGCTTGCTGGGGCAGGGAGAATTAATTTATGCACTTGAACATGTGCTCGTCCACTGTTTTCTCTGTGAAGTTGAATTATAGACAACAAGAATGCGCTTTGTTGTTCTTTAATAATAAATAACAGCATAGCAGTTTTGATCTTCAAAGCACTGCTCAAACCTTAATTAGTCTTCATAATAGTCCTGTGAGAGACTTAAAAATACTCTCTACCCTTTTGGACAGGGAGCTCCTTAGTATGGAGATGTTGGAGGGTTTGTTCTGGGCCACGTTGTCAGGGCCAGCTGGGACAGTTGCTCAGAGATTCCTGGCACTGGGAGCTTTGGCTGCTTCTGGAGGCTGTATTGCTTTTCTCATTTATGTGTTAAAATTTCAGAAAAATTTGAATACACAAAGAACTGCAGTTCTAAATTATTTTGGATTTCCAACTGAGTGTTAACTTATGCATATGCATGTTGGAATTTCCCTGTTGAATATTCCTGTAGGCAGAAATGCTGAAGGTTTGTGTGTGTGCTGCTGTGTGGGAGCAGGTATGGAAAACTGCAGTTCAGAAAGCGTGGGTCACAACTGTGCTGTGACAAGGTGGAAAATAAAAGTATGTAAGGCTTTAGAGTCTGTAGGACACATCATAAATACATAGAAAGTGTCTCTCAGTCTACCTTCCCTAATCTTCCTAATTATTTCTGTTTAAAATAAGGAGAAGAAGAGGAATTAATGTAGATGTTGATTTTCAAGGTTTTTCCAAGATAATTACTTACTGGAGTTTTAGAACAAATATAGACAGTGCATTGCCTACATTTGGAGAATGAAATAAGAATGGCAGAATGAACTGAGACTGTTCAACTCAGCTGGAGAAACAGTTCAGAAGGAATTATAATGTAAACTCTTGAAATAGTCCCATGTGACCAGTGGGATCCAAGCTTGTTACACCAGCATTTTTCTCACAAACAGCGAGAGGGAGCTCATTGAGAACTGGTTACTGCTGCAGATAAGGAACCCAAAACATGAGCTATCAGGAGAAATGCAGAGATGTAGCACAGTATTCACGTCTGTGTTTGCTTCTGACATAACAGACCCAAGGGCAGGATGGATAATGTTTTTTTCAATACTGTGTAAACTCAAACTAGCTTTTCAGAAACTGGGATGCTTCAAAATCTGAGTAGCCCCTGATTGGTGTTTTTGTACTGAACTCTGTGAATGCTTTGACGTTGTAATTTCTGCTGGAGGTTGCACCAGTTTGCATGAGGAATGAACGTGGGACTGGCTGGTGAAGCAGAAAGCTGACAATCCATTAAACAGGTCTGAAGGATTCCTCAGAATGAAGAGCAAAGTCAGCAGAATCCGGAAGCCAAACGCCAGAAATGCCTGGTGCACTTAACCTAGTGACCTTGTCATCGTGGAGAAACCTGGCAGGATGATGCTCCCAGCACTCATCGGGGGAAGGTCTTTCGGGATCCCCTGCTGGGCCAATTATTTGGCCCATGGGCTTCCAGGAGGAATCTGTGAAGTGTTTAAATGTCTTTTTAAAATTCATTAGAAATGCAGTGACTTAGGCGAACTCAAGGGTCCAGATGGATACTGCACTTTGTTTTGAATGTAAGGTGCAAATAAAATGTCCAAATGGATAAGCTGTGAGAAGTTTCAAGCGTTCTGAAGTATCAAGTCTAATCTTATGTTCTAAATGCTGTTGAGATTTTTATTAACAAAATTTTGCAAATAACATGTTTAATTATGTTAGGTTTATTCGTTCTGTTCCCCCACATTTTTGATACATTAGAGCAGCAAATCTTGATATAACAGAGGGCAGAACGTATCCTCGTTAGGGATCTGCAGCCCCATAACCCATACAATGCATGAGGTGTAAGATCTCTTGGTCTTCTTCTATGACTTTGTTACTTCATTTCTGGAAGCTTCTCAGAGGTGTTCAGAGTGATAAATTAAACATGAACAAACAAGTTGGAAAATAATTTGTGTATTTTAGTTTTCCAGGTACTGTGACAATAAGGAAAGGTTTTGATTGCTGAATAAACACGTGGTTCTGGACCAGCTGTGTCTGATAACTGATAAGTGAAATCCCATGGCATAGGCTTTGGGACAGGCAGAGATCTGCTGCCTTTTTGAAGCACACACTGCAGAAATGCTTCTGGTTAAAAATGACTGCAATTGCTGAACTTGCCTATCTTTCACAGGTTTTTAAAGCTATTTATGCAAATAGCAGTTTCAGTGAGATTACACTAAGAGTCAAGAGTTTGTTGTGGGGTTTTCGTGCTTCCTTGGACTAATTTCTGGCGCTAATTGTGTGCATACACGTGTAGTGCTCCTGCATACCCTGAGGTTTCTTCCCTCCCTGCAAGGCATTCATCATGCTGCACCAAAGCCAGCTTCTGGAAGTGTGGTGACACTCGTGTCTTCTTAAAATGAAGAAAAATCTCATTCCTCATTAGCATTGCTGGTAGTTTACCTACCCAATAAGGACTTTTATAAAAGAAGATGGAGATATTTGATGTGTTAATTCATGGGCGTGTATAGATGAGTTAAAGTATTCACTTCTACGCCTTCTAATTCTTGCCTGAAATTTTATTAGCACATTGCTAGACAAAGTGCTGTATGAGGAGTTGGACAGTGTACAGATGAGATTTCAAAGATCTCACTGTTATATTTAATATTCCTAAATAACTTCATAGGCAACTTGTTCTCTCCCGAAATGCTGCATGTTCTAAATTGGACTAATCTGTGTGGTGTTCAATCCATACAACAGGCCTTGTAAAACTCAGGGAAGTGGTCCATGGATTTTCTCCAGTTGGTTCAAATCAGTAACTCCAAAGAACTTGGGTTGTTCTGGTCGCTTAAGACAGTGGCAAAAAAATAGTCTTTGTTTCACGTGGGAGTAGTGTGTGGGTTCAGTGAGTGTGGCCTTAACTCTGCTCGTATCAGTGGTTTTTTGTGGAGTAGATTGACACCTCCCAAGCACTGAGCTCCTGCCCTGTTTTTGCCTGATGTTTGAAAGGATTAATGCATGGGCAGTGTGTGGATTTTCTTGTGTCACTGCTTGTTCCTGCTTGTGTGGGGAAATCCAGACAATGTGTAGCTTCAGAGAATGGTTTTTGAGAGATGATTTGTGAAGGTTGTTTGCTGACTGACATATGGTGTGGCATACGGTGCTATTTACCACCTCGGAGGCTGAACTTACAGGGAAATGATTTTCTTTTTTAAACATTTAACTCTATTAAGTACTTGTAGACATCTTCCAACATTGCCCTGGCCAAGTCAATTTACACTTGCCTTTTATTCTGCCTGTCCCATCTGTGTGTGACTGTTTTCTTCCTTTTTTTATTCTATAAATAGATTTTGGAGTTTCGAGGGCTGAGGGTCTCAGTAGCATCAAGCACTTGCAGATCTCTCTTAGTTTTTTACCTGCAGGCTCCAAGGTGTCTTGTCTCAGACCTTCCTATGATGTGGAAGTGGAAGCCAGGCCAACTACTGGACTGGAAAAAATGCTCTCTAATACAGTCTGGTGTAACATCTTCTTTCCAAGTCATGCTAGTTCTCCCCTGGAATAGCAAACTTTTAAACAGTGTTAGTGAAGGTCAAGAGGTGCCATTTTTTTGTTAAAAATCTGGTTCGTAGGGTAAGAGGAAAAAAATAACACGGGACAAATTTTTATCTTAAAACTTGGGCAAGTGGAGCTTTGAGATGATGGAGTTTCTGGAAGAGTACATCAGTCCTTTTTGCCCTGGTGGGAGATGTTGGAATAAAAGGGTTTCAAAGGGAGAAAAATGCTCTGGGCTTTTCCAGGCACAACTCCTGATACCATGGAAGTTGCTGGTGGGTTTGCTGTCTTCCAGCTGGGCCTGTGTAGGTATTGCAGTGAAGATACTATTTATTTGCCTTTATGTTACTGCTTTTTCAACAAATACTTTAAGTTTTTCCCTTTTATATGCAGAAGTGCAAATCTTAAGAACATGAACAGAAGTGAAACAAATGCTCAAGTGTAGATTTACATAAGAGACATGAAAAAAGGACCTGAAATATACAGGAAGATGTAGAATGGCTTGTGTTTTCTGAGCTTGTTTCCATCTCTCTGGTTTATATTAGTATCATTTCTCTAGCAGTGGCTGCAGTTTTACAGAAAGAGAAATTAGGAATGTATACAAACACTTTGAGAATGTTTCCTCTGCTCTGATTCTTCTTCTGCCTCTTCCAGTCTCACTGGGAACATTCTGATTGAAGTGTGGGTCTGCATCCCCATAAACAGTGTCTGTCCCAGATCTGTCCCACTTCCTTCTGAGCAATCAGTCACCTTGTGAACATTCCTGTAGAGAGAAAGCAGTAAATGTTTCTCCTCCCCCATTCCTCGCCTATGGTACTCTGCCTTTTTCTTTTCTTTTTTTTTTTCCCTGAGTCATAAGGAAATGATGGTCAAAGCTCTAAGCAATAAACCGGTATAGACTACTACAGCTGCTGCTTAAATGTTAACATGGTAGAAATTTTGAAGGGAAGGTCCAGCCTCCACCAGTTTTCTGTATTTCCAGTCTATCCCAGCTGGATATATTCTCTATATGGATAGAGAATCTCATTCCAGGATGCTAAATGTTGGTACTTGTAATATTTTCAATGCAAGTGGTAAGCAGCATGTAAAGGGAAAGGGGTTTTTACTTAGGTTATTAAGTTCTTTGTGGTGTGAGGCTCTTCCACACAATAGAGAAAAGTATTCTCTACTTATTTGAAGCTTTGCAAAGATTAAGAGATTCTAAACAGAAAAATCTGTGTGGATTTGTCATTTATAAATTTGTTTCTTCAGACCAGTGTTTAGAACATGCAGAAGAGATTAAGGATGTCAGAACTGCACAGTAAGGAGGAGGCAACGTAGGTTGGTTAATCTGATGCTTGAAATACAGAAGACAACCTTTGGAGGCTTTCTTAACTAGATAAAACATCCTTGTGAAAGCATTTAAATGAGGGCTGGTTTTGCTTACAGAGGCCATACATTTCAATAAGCTTAAAATGTAAACACAACTGCATGCCTTCATGGAGACATAAACCAACACACCTTACATGTTCCCCTCCTCTCCCACTGGGACTTTGTGCTATCCTAAGTTTGCCAAATGGCAGCTTTTTGTTGGCAATCAGGAGAATTGTCAGCGTTGTGAGGTAGGTTAGGCTGTGTGTTACCCTGCATACTAAATGTTATGTGATTAAAAACCTGGTGCCGTAGTAAAATCAGCTGATTGTGGAATCAATGGGTTCCCTGCCTGAAGGAATATTGCAGTGTCATCAGTATGGCAGTCTCATCCTTTTTCTGGCTGTAGATACTCTTTACAGGATCTTGGAATTCATTGGAGGTGGAAAATGACACCCGAAGTGGGAGAGACCTTGTGCTCACAGGCCAGCCATTCCAAAAAGAGGGATAGCACAGGAACAGCCGCCTGCCATGGCCATAAGGGCCACTGCCTCAGTGCTGCTGCTGTTGAAGGGACCTCTTTGTGATGTAGATGTCACTGAGACCCTGCTGACCCTCAGCTGGGCGTTCTGTCCACAGCAAGGAGATCATTAAAACACGTGGTCCAAGTGTGCCAGTGCCTGAATCTCCCTGGCTTTCTGTAGGGAATGTATGTCCATGAGGAGGGCATTCCATCAAGGCTTCAGCTGCCTCCAAACCAATGCACAAGCCAAGTTAAGGTGTCAGCAGGAAGGAAACGTGTTTGAGGTTCACCAGACCCGGTTCCAGTCGGTATTTTCTTGCAAAGCCAAATTTCCTTGAGTTTCAGTTCGGATTCCATAGCGTTTGTTACTGGAGCACCAACTGCCTGCCAGGGGCACCAGTAACCAGCTGGGTACTGCAGCCCTGGCCCTCTGTCCCTGCCTTTCATTCATTGCTGTTACCCTTGGCAGGATTATCAGACTCTGTGTGTTTTATTAAAGTGTGGCAGAGATGTCTCATTCACTTCCCTCGAGATATTTCTTTGTCAAACTGCAGAATGTGCTGCTTTGCTTCAGCAGAACCTGAAGGCTGAATTTGAACATTTTCCTAAGGTTCTGAACATAAACTTTTTTGAAGGTTAAAAAAAAAGGGTTGTCAAGTGAATGTTAAAAATGTTATTTTTAATTTCAAATAATTTATTTATTTAGCCATGTTATTAGAAGTTTTTTAGGTTGCTTTTTTTGTCTTCCTAGTGTAGGAAGGGCAGATTAAATGGCCATGTTTTGGAAGTGGGGACAAATCTCTTTGAAGTGGCATTAATAAACCTTTCCTCAGCCTTGATGTCCATCCTTTGGAGGAAATGTTGACAGAGCAGTAACTTCGTGCATCCTTTGATGTGTGAGGGTTTGGCATCTCCTCAAACTCACCGTTGCTTTAAATAGCCCCAAATATTACTTTGAAGCCAGAGGAGCAGGAAAGGCAAATGACTGACAAGACAAATTTCCTTAATAACTTCCCATTCAGCCAAAAGAGAAACTGGTTTTCATCTAACATTCTCCATTCATAGCAAGACTGACCAACAGAGACCCGTGTTAAGTGTTTCTACAACATGCTCCAAAATAAGCTTCTGAGCAAATAAATCACTTGCCTGTGACTGGTTTGTTTTTTAATCAAGTTACAAATGCAGATTCCTGAAGTGTTTTTATTGAAGCAATTTTATTTTATGCTAATTAAAAATATAGGGCGGCTATATTGCCATCTTTTGAGGGGCAGGTCTGCAGTGTAGAATTGAGGCAACTGTTTTGGATTTGCTTTTTTTAAAGTTTCTTGTGGAAACCTCTGAAGCTCTTCTGGTTAACTTGGAGTGGATTTGTGCTGCTGTCCTTTGAAGAACTGAGCAGTGTGTTGTCATAGGTGGTGAGATGGGAGTGTATATTTTGGGTGCAGCAATCCTGCACATGCCCTGCACAGTTCAAGCCTCGTCTGTACCATGACACCTCTGTGGTGTAAAATCCACTATTTTAAGTATGAAATATGTTAAAAAATTGCTGTTGCTGAGCAGACACCTATCAAGGTGAGTGGCATTTAAATATGATTTACCTCTTGAGGGTATCTGTCATCTGAATGTTATCAACAGTATTTCTGAATTTCAAAATTACAGGCGCAGCTGAGAGGGTTGAATCTTTAAGTAATATTTAACTGTGCTGTTTGTGACAGTTTGAATGTTATTGACCAAAAACATATTTATGTTTGTTCAGCACGAATGTTCTCCTCTGTAAGAGTCACCATCTGTCTCATTTCTTCTGCATCTGTGGGTATTTTTTGTTTTTTCTTTAACTCTGGATAGACTTATTTTTAGAATCAATAGAATGTAGAATCTTTAGAATGTATTAGGTGATTAGTAGTTGTGGTTTGTTGCGGGTTTTTTTCTTTTTAAAAAGAAAATAAAATTTCAATTTATTACTTACTATAATTTTTACCTCTTTCTCCCAGTGTTTTGATACTCCCCCAGTGTTTGGTTATGGTATTAAGCCATGAGCCATCAAGTTATTTCAGCTGCAGTGAGAGATTATCATCTTCTCACTGGCTCTTGCTGTCCCC
>WEKY01016645.1:0-20582 GCA_013390045.1 Picathartes gymnocephalus | reverse complement strand
AATTGCTTTACATTTTAAGATGTCTTTCATGTACATCATCATGATCCAGCAACTTTTCCTTATGTAAAATTGTTAAGGTTGTATCAAATGTTTTCACTCTTCTTAGCCTACTATAACACCAAATCCCCCATTGTATAAAGCTTTCTATCTTCAGTGTTTGGGAGAGACATGTTGGGACGTGATCACTTGGCAGATTTAAGCTAGAAACCTGTCATATGAAACACAGGCTGACCTACAAGTCTTTCACCCTTCTTACTGTCTTATTGCTACATATAGCATTCACATGAAATTAGCTCTTCAATTTATAAAAAAAATGTTTTTAAAAAACATGTACTACAGTGCAAAATTCAGTCCTACTGAGTTTTAACATGAGGCTCTGTACTTTCTTCTATAAATACTCATTGAACTTTTTGGTGTTTGCACTTTCTAGGATACAGCAATGATACTGAAACTCGTGTCTGTTGTCCCTGATTTAAATGTAAAGCAATTTGAAAAGTTGGAACTTTTTTTGAGAATCAAAAATTTTAAAATTTAGGAAAAATGCTTAAAATTAATTTTAACTTTTAATTCTTCTGTAAGCATATCATTTATAGTTAAGAGAAAAGAGCTTAACTCAGGCTGAGACATGTACCTAATAGTGATACTCTTAAGCACAGACTTAATATTTAGGCCTATTTTTGTGCCATGCTGATATAAGATGCAGAAAATTGCCACTACTACTTCCCTTTTGAAGTCCACACATGATTAACTATATAAAGGCATTTGTGAACATGTACTTAAAGTGATTGAATGCTTAAAATTGAATCCCAGGTTCAGTAGAATTTTGGGGAACATGGAATTTTGGATAAATTTTGGAGATGGTGAGATTTCTCACTCCAAAGGAACTGGTCTCAAAAACACCCTAGTCACGATGTTCAGCAAAATTTACTTCAGATTTTAAATATTTAAGGGAATAGCTTTTAGATAGGGTCAGTGGTAATGTAATTGTCAAGAAGTTACCATTACAACCTTTAGTAAAGCAGCTCTTTAATGTCAGTGACAATAATGTCACAGTCTCATTGCATATGGTGTCATAGGATACACATTTTTTCAGGTAAGAAAAAGTGAGCCTTAGTTCCTCATTTAAAAAAACTAAATATGCAAAAGGTTACCTTTTTTGGATGCTTCAAAACTGTCATAGAGATTTATCTTTTGTGTGTCGTATGTTAATGTGGTGTTTGGCAGAAGAGTTCTGTTTCTGTTGATTGTGTTCACAGCAAATCTGAAGGCTAATTCTTCTGCTCCCATTGGACCAGATTCCACACACTCAAAAATGCCTCCTGGTAGAGGGACAAAAACAAAACAACAAAACAAAACAAAAACAAAAACAAAACAAAACAGAAAACTAGTAAGTAAAAAAGGCATAAAACAACATCTTTAATCATCCTTTTGGAAAAGATTCATCAGCCTGAAATATTTAATTTAATAAACCTGATACAGTGCAACTCATGATTTTGATGAGCTTTGAGTCAGGCAATAAATAAACCAGCAACGATTAGAACTTACCTGAAGGAAAACTTGTTGCATTTTTTCTATACAATACTCATTTTAGTATAATGAATAAAAAAAAAAGTGTAGCATTACGCATTAACCACACAATTTAGAAGCAAAATAGGAGAGGGATAAAGGATATTTACTTATTACACAGCTACTATCACTAAAGTTACTACTTTATATATTTAAACTTGAAATGAATACATTTGTCCCTTCCAGATCTTCCACGACCTATGTGTGTGTGGCAGGCGGAAGACAGACTTCTTGATTCTTGCTTTCTACTTACAATACATGAATAACAAACTTGACAGTTCACTGGAAATGCAACATACAAAGGAGCATAGAACTGGGGTGCCTCAAAGTGCCTCCAGAAATGAAAACATAGAGATATTTTAGCATGACTGCTTGCCTGAACTGATAAATATATTGAGCAAAAAGTTCTGATCTTGCTCTTTTGCCCTGAACTGCACGTAGACGCTAAATTCATTCTCATCCATTCACTAAATATAGGAATCCAAGAAACTACACCCTGCACAACCTCTATCCTGCTATGTAAGCATCCCCAAATAAGGCATGCTACTAGGGTAGGACATGCCCCAAACAATAAACAATTTCTAGAACACTTTTGAGCAAACCTTCTTCTTAACTGAAGAAAATATGTTTGTGAGACAGTGCTGTGCTTCAGCTTTTCTCATTAATGAGATATGATTGTCCATGGAATGTAAATTTATACATACTTTGGGGTAATATAATTTATTCTTGGATCTGGAAAGGCAAAGGATACTGTGACAATAAAAGTAATTTGAAGATATGTCCTTATTGCGGTGACAGGGAATGCCTCAGAAAAATGACCAGCATCCTTATGGTCCGTTCAGCCCTCACGCTCACAGCAATCTGCCTGTACGAATGGACAGACAATGGCCATCATCGCAGGATCACTAATTACAAGCTAGGCATTGTGCCTCTGCAAGAAATGTTATTCATTCACTTTCTCACAGCTTGTATTTATTCATTTGCAAAGTAACATTGTTACCTGGACTTGTGCTGTCTAAAAAAATTTATTAAACACTGGTACCTTCTCAGCAAGAAGCTCTCAGAGTCTGAATATCCAGTGACTTGATCAAACTAAACTTCAAAAACTGGAGTCAGTTTGTGAACAGTCTTGTGAGTAACCAAGCAGATAAACTGTTGGTAAAGCAAAAAGATGTGTATTTATTATTTACTCATAGTATTAAATATAAAAGGCGTTTTGGTTTTGCAAATCTTCTTCCTCTTGCAACCCCTTTCTCACTACAAAATTGAGGTGTTAACTTTTTTTTTTCTGCAGATGAGCCTTTTAATTTCTGGCAAGAGCCATAGGAGCAGATGCTCATATAATATTACTTTAAAAGCACAAGCCCTAGCCACCGAGATAAGATGTGACTAATAATTATTTAAGGATTAGTCATTTCAAACAGGAAAAGAGGCAATGATGGGAAATGCGGACTCTTAAGAAAAAATTAAAATACCTAGGGAAATCCAAACTAATCCAAACTATATCTATATAATCAGTAACCAATATTAACAAAACTGCAGGAGCTAAAGCTAAAGAAGCTTAGACAATATTCTAGTCTATTCCAGTACACTTCAAAACTCAAAAAATGACCATATTTATTTGCAGAATAATGGAATATGAACATGAAAGGCAACCTACTGCTTTTGAAGTTAATGGAGTGCTCTGTTCAGGGAAACATTCTAATAGACAAGGTTTTGTGCTGCTAAGAGTTACATAATCTAAACATAGCAATTCAAATGGTGACATATAGGAGGATAGTATTTTCATTTGGGGAAAATATTTTTAAATTGCTGCAGAAATCTAAAAATTAGTTAAATTATAAGTATAGATATTCATAGACAATAAAAAGACATTTCCATAAACAAAATGAAAATTAAGATAGGCTTTCCTAAGGTATCTGGAGGGCAGTTATTCAAATATATTTGAATAAACCATTATCACACAATCAATTACAAAATCCTAATTATATCCTAAGCTAAATGGATTAATTAAAAAAAAGAAACATTACAGTTTCTTTGTTCTCCTGAAGTTTTTACATTGGAAGATCTCTTCTCTAATTGCCATGTGTCTGAAGCTCAATACAACTGTCCTTCTTTATTCCTGCTTTTTTCATTATGC
This sequence comes from Picathartes gymnocephalus, assembly GCA_013390045.1. Lineage (NCBI taxonomy): Eukaryota > Metazoa > Chordata > Aves > Passeriformes > Picathartidae > Picathartes > Picathartes gymnocephalus. The sequence goes on along the minus strand of WEKY01016645.1, from coordinate 16,876 downwards.
AGATTCCTAAATCCTTGAGACAGGGAGATCCTGTCAAAGATGCAGTCACTACACTCAGCATAAAAAAAAGAATAAAATATTTTGACCTTGCCTATCTAGGTAATTCCTAATGTTAGTGACAGTCCATCATATAGTAAGACAATTTTATCAAGATGACATTTCCTGTGAGTGGCCATGATGTGTAATTGTCCACACACACCATTCAGTGATTTCTTCCATCAGTCACTGACTTATTCTCTCTCCTTGTGATAAAAAAAACCCAAACCTGGCATCATATGGTCTGTCTGTTTCAGGGTATATTTCCGTTCCTAAGAAAAAGAGAAGTAGAATAACCCATTTCTGTCCTATGATTAGGATATTTTGCTAGGAGGAAGGAAAACTTATTTTCTGCTCCTGAATATTTTCACATTTTGCACTAGGTAGACATGGAAATTAAGAATAAGGACCCTAGAGGAATATAAATTAAACCATATATTTGAAGTTTCCTAGCTATTTTATAACCTGTAGGTTGTCAAAGATCCACTAGGTTCCTTCCATTTCAGTTTAGTAAAATATATAGTAATATATTTTGGATGATGGCAGGTGTAGGTTCATCGTAACCTTCACACTAAGATACTCAAATCAACTGGTTCTCAAAAGTGCTCCATGTCCTGCTAATATGCAAAATGACTGAAAATGCCAGGTTCCTTAGTAGTGATTACAACTTTGGCCAACCTGATACAGCACACAGAGCAACATCATTGTTTAATTAACAACATCTTAATTGTTTAATTAACTCCATCTAAACAGTTTAAATTGGACTCAACCACTAAGGAGAGTAGGAGTTCAGACATACACATCTGCATCCTGAATATCAGAATATATTAAAAAACAGATCCTCGTTCTCCAGATGGAGAAACCTTGTAAGTGTGCTTGGAAGTCTATGCATTAGATCTTTCCAGGATGCTCAGCAAAGACAAATAAATGAGTTCAAGCACGGACAAGAAGGAGAAGTTTTAAATGGTGCTTTTCCATTGCTGCATAAGAAATAGAAACTTTGTCAGTAACTTTAAACTTGCTATTATGTTCCTATATTTGCTACTCTGTATGTAAATAATAGCAAAAAAACCCAAAAAAACCAAAAAAAACTTGAGTATTTTTAAAGACTGTGTCATGGAAATCCACTGGTTTAATATTGGGAGACAAGCCATTAATTACATTGCATTTTTTAATAAAATGGAAAGGAAAATAAAAGAATTTACTTTCCAGTTCAGATATACTCAATTATGAAGGGATAGTGGTATCCAGAATCTCTCATAGCATATTGTGTCATGTTGTTCCCTCCCAAGCAGGCTGTTCTTTACTGCTGCTTTACTTTGTATTCAGGATAGCCTTATTAATAATCAAATTGAGGAATGCACTGCAAGCCTTCAGATAAGCAGACAGAAGAGTCATAAATCTTGCCATTGGTATGTGGACAAGCAGCCAAACTAATGCCTATCTCTGTCTAACAGCTTGAAAAATGCAGGTGTTGGGATTTGGGGGTTTTTTAACAGAGTTTATAGACCCATGGAAGGCAGAACCGTTAGTTCTCAGATGCAAACAGCAGCACACCCTGGAGGAATAGCCTGAAATTACTACCTCAAAACAGAGAGAGAAAACTTTAAAGCTGTAAAGAAAAAAAAAACCAGCGTATATAAGTCTTAACTTGCTCCAGTGGTCTCATGCATGGCGTCTTCGTTTACAGCATTAATGATAAGGCAGTTTGTCTCTGCCCTATAATATTGACACCAGGGAATATGGGATCACGTATCTACACTCAGTCTGTAGCCCATGAAGTTTTATAGGCTGTGTACAGTAGGTGACAGCTGTGTAGCTGAGCACTTCCAGTTTTTACTGTCACAATAACCACTTAGATAAAGCTCACTAGATTTTTAGGAGCGATGAATACCTGAAGAATCTCAGTGCTGAGGAATATTTCAGAATTGCCAATCCAAGCCAGATAAGCCAGAGCAATTGAAAAATATCCTTTAAATACTGCATCTTTTAAGTGACATTTGGGATAATTCAAACTTCCTATTAATGTTGATATGAAAGAACTGCTTTTAATGTACCTGAAATCCACTAGGACTTTTCGTCAATTGTCTCTACTGAACAAAACATTTATATGACCAAGTTCTTTTACCATAACAAATAGGAAAAAAATCAATCGTCATTTAAATACTGATGGAATAATAATTTCTTCAGAAATGCAAACCTTTGGAAAAAAAAAAAAAAGGATAGTAATATTTTTCTGAAAAGAATATAATGTAGATAGCCTCACCATTTTCCAAGGAAAAAGAAAATCTAAAATAGTTTCTATTTATACAAGTACAAAAAAATTTGTCCTGAAATTGTTCAAACGAAAGAGTCTGCATTTTCCATCAAAAAACTGTAGTAGAATTGACATTTCTTGTTTACAAGTCATCCTGGTTTTCCCCAGTTTTCAAATAATTTTCTTAAACACAAAATCCAGAGGAAAAAAAATCAGATTGCTACATATCTTGGCAAAAATTATCCCCTCCAAAAAAATTTCTTGCTCTAAAGCACGTAATTTCACAAATAATAGGCTAACCCTCTGAATGATTCAATTTTCCATTTCTGTTCCACAACAGGGTCCCCTTTGAGGATCACCATCTTGTGTGTTTTGTCTTATCATCAGCATATAGCACCTGACAAAACCCAGCAGAAAGTACAAAACTGCTTAACTTCATGACTCATTAGATAACTAGAAGTTCCAGAACAAATTATTGGGGAATTTCTCCTCCTCTTACACGTAGGGAACTTTTCAAATAGTGGCATACCATGAAACCTGAGCTACTGTTACCTACTTGAAAAAATCCTCATTCAAACAATCTTCAAACGTATCCAAGTAGGACTCCAAACAAGCTAATAGCAAATCTAGCTAATATTAAATCAAAGGATTTCTCCTTTGTTTCTAGTAGAGTCACAGTCACCTGTTTGTTTCTAGTAGAGTCACAGTCACCTGTTTGTTTCGTGAGAAATTAATGCTATCTAATTACAGCTACAGGCTATTTTGCAATCCATGCCCTCTGAAAAATGAAACCCTTAAACATGTAACAGAAGGCCACATCACCTCAGATCATAGTCTATCAAATCAGATGAAATGAAGCTTGCAGGCTACTTGAAATTACTTAGCCTAAAGTAAATTATTTTAATAACATTGCAAATGTACAAACTATATTCACAGAATTAAAATTTCCTTAGTTTTTTAACGTCAAACCAGGATACAAAGATTCAATAATCATTCACACATAACGTTTTTCACATGAACAAACTTATTGAAACAGTAACATTAATCTCTATTTTAATTTTAACTGTGATTTCCTGGTATGAAGACATAAAATTAAGTTTCTTTTTTTCTAATATCAAACCAAGTGGATAGAGGTCTTGCACATACACACCCTACTTACTAATAGCTATATATTTTTTAACATTTTAGCCATATTACCAACATGCACATATTTACTGAGAGTTATGAAGGTCTTTATTAATACGTTATAAAAATTGGCATTGGTCACATGTGACATGAAAACTATTTTTTTAATGATACAGTAACTCTTTAAATAGTGCAATGTAAACCTCTCTCTTAGGTAACATTAAAAATGGGACTGAGAGCCTGGAGAAAAATTGATTTTAAAGCCCAGTAACATTTCTTGCCATCATTTTACTTACAAAAGCATACAAATATATTTAAATTTTACTACTAAAGTTACATGAAGTTCTATAGGAACGAATTTTTGTTTTCTTTTTCCTTGTCTCAGGTCAATACTTTGAATCTAAGATAACTATTCTGCCAGATCTAACTCTGATGTGACAAATAGAAGTCTCTTTTTTTGATTATTTCACGTTCAGAAAACATGAACTCTCAGACTTTGTTTAATTAGCCACAAAGTCTGGGAGAAAGGAGTAACTGGTATCAGTGATAAACAACTTTTCTAAAAAGTGTTTCAAGACAGAATGCAAGCAACTCTGTCATGTATTATACTATAAAAATATATGCTTATATCTGACGTTTCAATTTCAGAACAGGCTATTTGGTAATTGGAACCAATGACTGTGCAGGAAGGTACTACACGGAGAAGGTAATAAGTCAAAAGCACACTACTGAGAGTCCAGAGGAGGGTATGACACTATAGAAATTTACAGAGACAGAACTGATGGCTCTTTGGAAGCGTGAATGGGCTACGCTTCTCCAAGAGAGGTACAGCCGGGAGGCGGTGCAGAGGCTCATGCAAAGAACCCGCTGTCACGGACATGGCAGGTGTGGTACCGCGAGGAGGAGGCACGCCAGGTGCTGAGCTGCAGGGACTGGCCGAGGCTGCTGGCTGAAGGCATTTTAGCCCTAATCACATGTGCTATGGACTGTACTGATAATCCTCTTTCAGGGCCTCTTATGGATTTGAAAGCTACAGAGGTGGTTCAAAGAACTCTTTAAAGGTTGACAGCTTAGGCTTGTGCTTCCGATAAATACAGAACAAAATTACATCTTAGCCGCTTATTTCCGTCTGGAACAGGATTTAAGAAATTGAATCACTTTCAAAGAAGATGTCAAAAATGAATGAAAAATTTTCTTCTTTACAACGTTTTCCATAAAGTAATGTAGTTTATGGAATTATAGATTTAGAATACAGTAGTGTGAATCTGAACAATACCATGTTTTTATTACATCTTTTCAAAATTATATTGAAAGCTTTCTGAATCTCACAACAGGAAAAAGTTGAAAAGGATTACTTGACAAAGAAAATGCTGGTTATTTGACTTTGAAGCTGGTTTTATGTGAATATGGCACTGCAGAAAAAGATAGCACACTTCAGCAGAAACCTTTATCCATTCTGAGTGCACATATGGTTTGGAGGAAGGAAGCAGGATCTGGAATTTCGGAGGTTTACATTCATTGCTACTGATTTCCTGCACAATACTGGACAAGAAGATTTTCTTAAAAAGAAATATTTCATCCCAAAACATCTCAACATTTCAACACAGGCAAAATTATTGGAAAATAGAATATATTTTGAAATGAGGTTTAATTTCTGTTAAAGGCATCCATGGAATCAGTGTATGAAGGCATGATCACAGGATCTTGCAAATTTTGCTCTATAAAATGCATAGAACTACTAGCTTCAGCATCTAAGTTATATTTGGATTGACATTTTAGTATAGTTGCTTGAAACTGAGAACTTTTAGGCATGTTCAAATCCTAAAAGAATTTGAATTATCCCCTGACAAATAAAACTGTATATTTTCTGATTGCACAATAAAGAACAGGCTAAATAATCAATGTTATGTTTATATTGTTAATGCTAAATATTCAAAGAGAAAGAATTTGGTTGGCTTTTCTTAAATGTAGGGAAATAATAAGGAATGTTATGAGGAAATAGTAACTGTGGATCTCATTTGAACAAAAGTTTTTTTACCATATAAAACCAGTGAAAAAGTTTTTGAAAGCTAAGTGCATACCAATAATAAGCATCTTCAAAACTGTTTTAAAAGTGACTGAATGAATTCTAACATCTTCAAGTCAGATGTGACAAACAACACACATCAGAATCTTCTCCTTCATCAGCACAAATATGCTTTGAAAATTAATAAAAAAATACAGTTTAAAAATATTACTACGTTGAAATATGCAGTATACCTATAAAATACTGCTTTTGATAGCATCTCTATGAATATTACTCCTTTCAGTCAGAATATCAATAGAGCACAAGTAAAGATGACAGATTAAATAACAATACCTGAATGTATTCATCTACAGTGTTAGAAGGTACTATCCATAAGATTTTTTCCCAATTTATTGGATGTACATTAGCTTTCTCTGACATGCTAAGCAATGTATTACAGAATACACTTGATAATATCAATGCAATTATCACACTCACATAATAATTAGCCCCTCATGATTCACAGTAACAAAAGGAAACAAAGTAATAAATTAAGTCTGACTACAAAAATGGCCTCAGGAGATTTTGCTAAAACGTGCTTTTCCTTACTTTCGGTAACAAAATGTTTTGAACTGCCTTAAAACATGTTTGTTTCTTTCACTTGTGTTTTTTTCTAGAGACGGTCAATAGCCAGATGAAAAGCTTCTCAATATCCATGAAGAAAACTTCTTTTTCCAAAACTTCTTTAAAGAAGATAATATGAAACTTAAATGCCTAAATTTTAAAGAAATAGTTTTACACTGCTCCTCATGAAATTTTTACATCTGTTTAGTGGGCAGTTCCCATCTTCTAACTTCCCTACTTATAGGTCTAAAGATATACAAATCATAAACTATTTCATTTCATTCTAGAAAGAGTCATAAAATGTATTAGACCACTGACACAAACAGCTCTCTAACCTCATTGTAAAGACCATAGAAAAATATTTAAAATATTGCATCAGGCCAGGATTCTTATTTTCCATTATACCGCATGCTATTTGTCTTCTTAAACATTAGTTTGTGTCTGGAATCACATTTGAGAAGCTAAACCATACACGGACAATGAAGGAAGGTTTTCACTTCCTTTTAAAATAAAAGTGACCCACATATACGAAATAACATTAAAAAAGTAATGTATTTTGAACTTAACTCCTACAATGTTGTACTACATAATACTAATATGTCCACATGCAAAAGCTGGAGAAAAATGTGGGGATTTCTTGTTTTGGTTTGTGGTTTTGGTTTGAGTTTTGGGTTTTGTGGGTTTCAGTTTTCTTTTTCAGCTTTGCTTTAATAAGGCAAAAAAGAGTCAGGAAAGAATGTCAAATTTTACCACAATTTTTCAAGCAGGGATTAGAAAACCCACATATCCATTTTCTCAGAAGAAATTCACAGAGACCATGGTTCAACAGTTACCAGATATCACTTCAAAATTCCTGGAAAACAGAAAGGTTTTCCAGGAACTAAAGACATCCAAGCGGGTGGAGATTATACTTCTTATACTGCATTAGAAGAAGCTCATGCTTGGATCTTTCAACATAAAAAGATGAAACACAAAAGGGCTTAAACTTCACAGAAGTCAGAAGACACTTAATTAGTAAAATATAAATGTGCAGTTTACATGGAAAGACAACTTCAAGAAAATATACTGCTTTTGATTACATGATTAGTCATTTTTTTTCAAGCAAACTTATTAAAGCATTTGCCTATAAAGCAGAAAACAAAATCCATTATACACAGTGTTCAGAATTATGTCCTAACCAGCAGACAGTACACTTACATATAACATAATTTTCAGCTTTGACTGAAGATAGGCTTCTGCATAGGAATTTTCAGTTTACAAGATCCAAAAAACAAGAGCAACCCTGAAATTATCGTATATTTCTATATGCCTCTGCTAGTTATAAAAGAGAAGCCAGCCCATAATTTCTAGATTATTTGCTTCTTATCCAATCAATTTCTATGTAGAAAATACTTAAATGGGAGAGAAATTCAGGGCCAGGAGTCAGGTTTTCTTCCTGAGCAATCAACAGTCCCAGCCTGTAGCTTCCAACTTGCTTTCTTACTTAATTCTTTGTTTCCTGCCACAACACCAATGCACCTTAACAGACTGGTGTCATATGGTCAGGTCTCCTTCTGCCTGCCCTTTCTGGTTAGGTAATTTCTAATGCACCTTCAACATCAAATATCAGCATGTGCTAGCCAGAAGTACCTTCAGGGTCAAATCCCAGTTATCCAGATAATTTGACTTACCCTGCTAAGACCAAGTAGGTAAATAAAAAGCAACAAACCAAACACTGCAGGATCCATCAAATGAGAATCACAAAATATGGAATTTTTTTCTATAGGAAAAAAACAAAATCCAAATTCTCACTCTTAAGCCTATATAAATCCTCGAAATAAATAAGGTCCATTTCCTCTTCCCAAAAATATCAAGAAACAAAAACTTTATTAAAAGCATTCACAAAAGCTTAAAATTGCAAAAGGCTGTAAAAAATCCATTCCTTTCTTAGTCTAAACTTTAAGAATACTCATTGCCATGACTTTGGACATTAAAGAAAGCCCATAGAATGTTCATTTGCAGTCACAAAAGACTAAAACTTGAATCTTGCAAATGGATAAAAAAAAACAATCACCTGACCTAAGGCCTGCCAAATGCTGTGACCATCATTAAAGTAAGTGAAATTTTAGTATCTGGACCCCTATGCAGAAACTTCTTCAGAAGTTCAATGTTTCAATTGTTATCACCGGCTTTAGGCCGGAATATGATTTTCCTTCCTTTTAACACTTAATATTTAAATGTTCACGAGTTTGTAGATATTTAAGTGATTTAAGCAAGTTCAAAAACTGCATTTTCATATTTTTCTTCCTTCTCTCAAGATTTCCATGCATAGAACCTGAAGTAAGCTGAAGCAATTCTTACTATCTCATTTAATCAAGGGGAAAAGAAAAAGGACAAAAGACATATCCAGACTATATATATATGTATATATGCACATACATACATCTACAGATGCAGAGCACCAATATCATTCTATGAGTGGTATGAACTGTAAATACAAACAACCCCTTCTTTTTAATACTTGCAATAAAACAAGAACAAATTTTTTTCAGTTTTTTTTTTTATTTCAGGAAAGTACTTTCCAATGTTCAGTTTGCTGCATCGTGTTTACCTTAACAGTAGTTCATTACTACTTCCTACTGCTGCCGTATTACAATACGTTAACGGGAACTGTTTACTGTTTCCATTTCGCCCTTAAAGCTATTGAAACATAGATTTTCTTTGGTACTGCTTGAGGCATATTTTGCTTCTTTCCAAAGTATTTTCTGACTGTATTACAATTGAACAGTTTGAAATTACTGCTATAGGAATGCTGTGAAATACCAGGAACATTTATAAGAGTCTTTAAAGATTTAAAAAAATCAAACAACAAAAGAAAACCCTTCAAAATCAGACTGACAGATGAGTTTTAAATGTGAAAAACATTTAAAATTACTAATGTTTCTCTTCTGTACTCAAATGTTCAGTTTCCAATAATATTTACATCAGAGAGTTGCTTAGAAATTAAGTCATTATCTTTTCATCTTAGCATCAATCTCAGCAAAATCACTTTTGCCAAAAGTACTACTACCCTGGTTCAAATGTGGTATGTGCTGCTCTGAGCGTAAGGTTTACATACTTAGAGGCAATTTTAAGAAGACCAGCATGGGTTATTCAATGTTATTTAGAAAAATCTTCACTATTTCTGTCCCTAATGTACAAACTTGGACTGCAAATATTGGGTATTTTCGTGTATTCTCAATGGTTATCTTTCTGAGTCTTCAGCCATGGAAGGAAAAAAAAAAGGGTGGGGAGGAGGGGGTATGTACTCTTAATGCAGAAACAAGCAAAATGTATGAGCAAACAAGTGATATTAAGTGCTGATGATAAAAATGCCAAGATGTAAGAAAGAGATGGATCTTCACTGATATTGTTAAGTGTTAGGGATGATAAAAGAGAAAGTTAAAAACAAAAGCCTCTTTCCAAAAGTAGAGAAATTAGGTATTTCTGCTGCTAAATTGAGCAGATTTAATTTCAAATTTTTAAAAAATACATTGGTTCAGATTTCTTTAACTTGCCTATTTCATAAGTTACAGCAATAGTGGAGCTTATACATTTTGTAATATGACCCAAGGTAATTAAAATCTCAGTATGGCATATGTAAATAAGCCTAGCAGAAGAAATTTAGACATGGCTCTCCAAAAAAAAAATGAATGCCATATGCTATATAAATTCTCTTCTGAATATTAACAACAAATGCACAAATTTTGCCACAGATTCATATTTCTAAAGTAATTAATGTGATAAATATCTATAAAAACCATGTCAATGTATATAAAATTTGAATGCTTCAGAAACTAATAATTTATGGCACACTCCTGTGAAGAACAGATTCCAGTGGGCCTTTGAAGTAAAGAAGGAACAATGTTTAATAAGGCACAAGAGGGTCTCCTTCAGTATGCTGCATATCACAGATACTGATTCACATCTCCTGTGATAAAGCAGCAGTGTTTAATTCACAGCCTGCAGTATTATTATTGGAGGGTCTGGGGGGAAATGTTGTACACAAGCAGAAGCCAAAACACATTTGATCTGAAGCACAGGGATACTGAATACCTTACACTCCTCTCTCATTTGCAATAAATTTGACTGTCACTTGTATTTCTTAATAATTACCCAATTAATCTTTTCCATGAGAGGGAAGGTGTTTACATTCCTAATGACTGAAATGCAATCTAGATGTGCAAATGATTCTTTCACAGTATATACTTTCACTCTGTTTCCATCTATATGTCAAAATTCTGCACCAGTTTTATCCAGAGTTTGGGTTTAGATTCGTCTTCAATTATATGCAGATATTTTGTTTTATTAAGAGTCTAGATGCTAAGAAGTTATTAGCTAATATGATAATTATGCTCTAAAATGTTGTTCATTAATTTGCTAATTATGTTTTAATTACTGAATTAGAAGCCTCTTGAGGAAAATGAAAAGTTGTTTTGCCAGAAAACAGGAGTTATGCACCCTACCTTATCTGAACCCTGCATTTGGATTAAATATTAACTGGTATCTTATACAAAACAAATCTGCCTTTTTATTCCTTCCTCTATATATTTTTGTAGCATACGGCAAACAGATACATCTTTAACCAGAATACCATAATTCATGAACAGACTATTTGCTTTTCTGTTTTGTTTACAATGATATACTTAAGAAAAAATCTAAAATGCTTTAAACTGCTTTGGCCACAGTGAAGTCTTGTATTTGTAACAGAAGACTAGACAGTATCACAGAGTTACACAGAATATTCTGAGTTGAAAGGAACCATGATGATCATTGAGTTCAACTTTTAAGTGCATGGCCTATACAGTGATTTATATGGGAACCCACAACCTTGGCCTAATTAGCACCATGCTCCAACAAACTGAATTAATCTCAGTGGCCATGTTTTTCTTCTAATTTACATGGTTCAAACAGAAATTATTTTTTTCATCCTGTACAACCAGTGGCTCCCCAAGTTAAGGCCTGTTCTTTTTTTTTCTTTCCCCAAACACCTCCACAGAAAACACAAGTTTTTTTAAAGGAAAAAGGTGTTCCATGAATTATAGTTATCATATAAAATGTATTCTCAAAGAAATCCATGTCTTACAACTGGATTTATTAGTATCAAACAAAAAATAGTATCTTCACTGACAATCATTCTGGTTTAGGCATATGAACATACAGATACGAATATCTAGCCACCATTTTCACAACTCTTACCTTCACAACCTCTGTTTTCAGGTATTCAAGCAAGGAATCACACTTGGAAAGGAGGTAGGATATTGGCAGAATCACTCCAACTATTTCCATAAGGAAAACAGTCTAAATATCAGCAATAAAACCAGGGAGAAAGGGTTTAAAACAGTAAAATGAAAGATAAATTCTGTAATAGTGTATACGGTGGAAGCTTTACTTTCATGAAAATATCTTACACACTGCACATAGTTTTAATCCCCTCCATTGGGCAGGTCAGGGAGGGAACAACCGAAGTTCAAGATTTAGACAGTTATGTGTAGAAGCCAATAAATGTGGAAGCCTATAGGTGTAGAAGCCAAAAGGTGTAGAAGCCAATAGGTGTGCCAGGAGGACAAGTTCCCATTGCACACATTTGATCTTGCGGAACAGCTGACCTGAGCACAGTCAATACTTATGCTCACATATGGGCTGCCTGACCTTGTTGAAGCTACCCCTCCTGGCCTCTGGCACAGAAAACAAATGTGTCTTTCCCAGGTCTCATGTCTAATCTACATGGGAGTCTCTGAAATGCAAATAGATCTCAAATTTAATCAGTTCTTTGCAGCTTATCAGTTTGCCTGGTTTATCTGCTAACTTCCTTTGACTATAAGGAGAGTTTGGGTATTTGGCACACAAATGTACCTGAACCTTGAACCAAATCCTGCTCATTTCAAATGTTATGTAATAGATCTGGAAAAAGTAAAGAGGATGGCAACAAATTGTATGATGAATTTCACATAAAAAGTGAACAGGAAAAGATAATTCAACCTGGTAAAGAGACAGCTTGGAGTAAGGTAGAATTCTGCAAAAACATATATACCATGCAGATGGTGGGTACAGTTTTCTTATTCGCTGTTTCCTCACTCACAAGAACTAGAGGGCCTTACTTGATGCAAGTGTTAAAGTATTCAGTGCTAATTGTCACTTTTTTTGCAGAGGTATGAATTGGGTAAAACAAACAAGAAGGAGGTTTCAGTGCTGCAGACATTGGATATAGGTTGCCATCACCTAAGGTGGCTTAAAATCCAATAGCATTACAAGATATACATGTCTTCTTTCTGGAGCTGGGAAATTTTTCTTCTTTCTGATGGTATGAACTTGTGATATTTGCAGTAGACAACTTTATGTAATACAGGTTACAGAATCTCTCTTAATCTGGTATTTAAATTTTCTCCATTTCATGTTTATTGTGAAAATGTATTTGCTCACTAGTTATATAGTTTGTATAAAATATTTAGAGTTTCTCAACACAACTGACAGATAAAGGTCCTAATAAATTTACCCTTAATACCACACAGTACATACATGCAGCTGAAATATGTTATTAAAATTAATGGAAGGAAAAGGTCAGAGAAAATTATATTTAATATTTTGGTGGTCAAAACACAGCTATTTTTTTACATTTCTAGACCCTTAATACATTTCTTCTATACCAAAGAGCAACATGATTGACCTTCTTTGGTTTTTTCCCATTTAGGTCTTTATATCACCATGAGTTTTGTTGTTTTAAAGCATCCTTTTTTGCCCATCACTTTAAAATATTGAAACACTTTAAATATTTTTTATATTTGAACAAAGCAACAGATTGTTGATGTTTAAAAAGCACCTTATTACTAATTTTTACTTACACTGTAACTTTAGGGTAGTACTTCAGACCAAAAACAATGAGCTTTTGGAGTACTAAGCTCTTGTGCAACAGTTGGTCATAGAACCCAAGTACAACCTCAGTGACAATTATGAGCCAAGGGGTTAGTTATGCTCAATTGGTTTAATTGATTTTTTTTTTTTTTCTGTCTTTTATGTTTGGTTTGGTTTTTTATTCTTCGGCTCATCATCCCAGAAATTCAAGTTTATTTGCAGTCATAGTTAAAATTTTAATGCTGGGTTGCAAAGAGGAATTTTAGGGAGACACAAAGCAAGATTCAGTTGCCTGAAAACAGGCCATCTACTGCCTTTTCTGACTTCCTAAAACTGTCTTAGGGTGCAAACTGTAGAGGCTGGCAGATAAGACAAAGGACTCACGAGTTGCAAGAGCTTTTGTAACTGTGGCTGGAGGCAATATATCTCATAGCACCTGTATTATGGCAACTGAATCCCATTCACTGAGACTGATTCAATTTCACCTACAATGAGTTCTCTTTAGGATGGATAACAAACACTTCTGAGTTTGTTATTGTAAGCAGCCTTTACAATCTTGGTGAAAATGTAATTGTATGCTGAAAGTGCTGTTCAAAAGAGGTAAAATTTCCCTATTGCTCCTTGCTAAAGACATATTCAACATTCCTAAGTACTCCTGCATAGTCCTCCATGACTTCCTGCAGGTGAACCTCATTAACTGTTTTTCATTTAGAGAAAAATTAAAATCTTATCTCAGCAGCCCTGCTGAAGATGATACACAAAACAGATGCATACAGAGTCACTTACAGCTACACCAGCCTGCATCCAGTTTAAAAAAACCAAAACATAGATTTTCTCTGGATTTGTTACTTTTCCCACATTTCAGAAAACTAAGGCATTGATGTTTGGCAATGACTGCTCAAATAATTAACAGAAAACAGGTGATCATTTTCTGGCTTTTCTTTTGGAGGTGTGCTGAAAACATCTTTAAAGAGATTTCCCACTAAAGTTTACAGGGGATTCAGAACACACACATACAAAATTCATCCTACTGCTGAAGAGTCAGATTGTTGAAGTTAGTATGATAGTTCCCACTACAGTAAAAAAGAAACACAGGTAGAGACTGGTTTAAAATAAGTAGGCTGGAAAGCCCTTGGAATCTGTCCTTTCTCTTCCTGCTCTTTACAGAATTCAGATAAGATGAATCAAAGACTGTCCTTCAAGCCTCTTACTTACTGGTTTTTCTCTGAGTGGGTATATAACATGTGTGGGAGATAAATGCACATGAGCCAGTAACTATATGAAGCCCTACAGCAAGAGCTTTGTGAGCTGTACTCTCTCACATTCATAATTACTTTTGTATTAACACACCAATGGGTTTTTCTCTTATTATTTACCAGTTTCCCTTTATTACCACATTGCTACTGAACAATGAAAAAAATATTTCTCTTATTACAGAATACTGTTTAAGTTGTTACTGTGGTTTAATTATTTACTGTTAACTGCATTCTGAAACAAACAGCCATCATAAAATACCCTTGGTCTATCATAGGGATTCTTTCTTATAGCTCTTTCTCCCCAAATAATCAAAAATTAAATATTCCATGCAGTGATTTTCCCCATGAATAGTATGTTGCAAAATGTGCTCACAAATTATAGCTTTCCATACCCACTCAGTAGCAGGGATTTCTTTAGAAATGACACAAGCAGAAGCATATCACTCTAAAGCAAAAAAAATCCCCGCAGGATTAAGTTGTCATATATATAAAGATATCATGTAAATAAGATTTAAAAAACATTGTCTTAAATTATTAGCTTGTCATTATTAGTGACCACTTCTGAGATAAGCAGGTTTTCTAGCCTTTCATATTGATTTATGTAAACCACTAGCCTCAATGTCTTTATAACTCAATTCAAATCTGTAATGAGTCAGATCTGTGGAAAGGGCTGTTCAGAATGAACAGTGACAACTTAGTTGAAATGCTGCTCATGCCATAGAAACAATGAAGTGTGACACTTTGTCTTTTACATCTGGCACAGGTTTACTGGGAAAGAAGAGTCATTTATCCTGTTTTCCAGAAAGGCAGCAATACCGACAGGAGAATTAAACATTTACTTTAAGGGAGTGGAAACTATTTCTTTGCCTTTTTCACAGGCATATTAAGCTGTTTTCTAAATTGATATGGTATCTTGAATATTCATTTATTTTTAGCTTTTCCTGCATTGAAATCTATACATAGCCCCCTTTGAAAACTTCTATGACATTTAGGATACTTCTTATAAATATTTTTCCTTCTGTTGAAGTCTGTCTCCAAAATATATTTCAATCTGCCTGTGTTGAGGTATTTATCCATGAATACAAGAAACCAGAAGCATGTATAGAAAACTAGACAAAGGTTGCAAAAAGTTCAATGACCAGTGTTTTTCTGTCATATAAATTGATCTACAGTATATAATTGTGCATTATTATTTCTTTTAAATATAGCTTAATGTTAACGTGAAATTGCATATACATTTTGCTCATGCTAATTTTTTAATAAAATAATATCCTTAGACTAAAATTTTATGCATTCACTTTCCAGAAAGATTTTAATCTCTGACTCAGATTTCCTCAAGCCTAATTTTCTTAATATGGTACTGATTTCTACAGTAATGTAGAGCTCTAGGAGTTCACATTTCTCCTTAATATTGGGTAATTTAAAGGATTAGCTTGCATTATCATGTATTCTGAATTTTTACACCTTAGATTAAAAGACTTTTCAAAACTTGCAAGGGCCTAAAGTCAGATTCTATCTTCTCTTAGCTCCATGATATAACTTTTCATTAGACATGGGGCAATATAGGTACATCTCTACTCATTTATTTCAACTCAGCAAGCTAATGAAGTGAAATAATTTAAGACCACATGTGGAATGCAGTACTGTTCGTGTTAGAGAAAAGATATGCAGGCAGTGTACTGCAAAAATAATACATAAACGTATAACCAAACCACTGATCCAAATCAAACAATAAATATGAATTCATCAGTTGGTCACAAAAGGCTAAAATAAGAGCCTTCTTCCAATCCTCATTTCTGCAGGCTGTTTCTGCATCCCTCAAAAAAAAAAACCAAAAAAACATAACTCGATAATTTTGAATTTATGGATCTTCAGAAACAAAAAAAAAATTAAATAAATGTATTCTAAATATGTTTGAAGCCAGTTCTCCATTCCGAATGGTTCAGCTCAAAGGTCTAATGCTCCAGGGTACAATCGCTTGTTGATTGTGCCTTGTGAATGGCTTTAGCAAACGACAGGCAACTGTAATCAGAAAGGACTCCAATCAGACAGACAGTTACACACATGTTATCCCTTATGACTGCTATTGCAGGAAATATCTGCATCTAGCATTAGAGAAACCTTCAAGTAGTATCTCTTAAAGTCTTGCTCAGCTATTCGGTTGCACATAAACAAAAATAGAATCATTTGGGCTTCAGGTGATGTTTTATTGTATACTCAGTTTTGCAAAATTCAGATCTGACATCCATAGGATTTACTATTTTGAGCAAATTATGCTAAATTTTAAGAAAATATTTTGGTGGAAATTATGTCTCAGACTTTTGCATTTCCCCTTTTGTTTGAGTTATTTTACACGTATGTCAACTTCTGTCATTTAACAAAATGCTTAACAAAAGGCTTAATGAAATAGAAGTTTCAAATTGAAATTTCATAATATTCCTGTCTTCTTAAATTTGGTATATAGTAGTCTAAGTTTAGACCGTTCTTTCCCACTGTTCAATGCTGCCAACAAAAACTGGGAAACCCACAGATTTTTCAATTTTTCTAGCTGGAAAGCAAAGCACTCAAAAAGCTTAGAAGTGAAACAACTGAAAATGCTTGTTCAGTCATTTCCTGGGTTTGGCTGGGATGGAGTTAATTATCTTCATACCAGCCTGTAGGGTGCTTTGTTTTAGGTTTTTGGCTGAAACAGTGTTGATAACA
>WEKY01016641.1:193-45180 GCA_013390045.1 Picathartes gymnocephalus | reverse complement strand
GCGAACACCTTGGAGGAGCTATTGTCAGGATCAAAAGACTGTTTCCAGGACAGCCAGCTGAAGAGAATGGAGAAATTGAAGTTGGAGATGTCATTTTAGCTGTGAATGGGAAACCTCTCCAAGGGCTCCTGTATCAGGTAGCAGGAAGTATCATTACTGGGGCTCCATATGGATAACAGGTTAATAAAGACAATGCATTTAAACTTAATTATCAGCAGAGGGAGGCAGAACTTGCATATAGTTAGTCTGATTTCTATGTAGGATTCTCCTCTAGAACTCCTCCTTTCTAAATGAACTCTGACAGTGAATTTCTTCTGCTATTTAATTTATAAGTTTCTACCACTAATGTATGAATTCTATTGTTAGATGGGCACCAGTTGTTAATTAGTTGGAATCTTTGTTGCTGTTATGCATGATTGGAACAATTTTCCCCCTGTGGTCATTTGTGCTTTGTAATGTCATGCTAAATATAATGCCCCAGATTCAAATTTCTACCAAGAGTGGTAAGTCCTGTGTAAGTTTTTAACCTGGAATGAGAAATTCTATACTCAATGAAGAAATTAAATGGTAATGGCCTACACGTGGATTTATTTTTTTCATTGGAATATGGCAGTTTGAGGAGCTATCCTGAAATAATTGACAAAAGATGTGTTACTGCCACATGTGGTTTGAATGAATTTGCCTGAAAATTCTGTTTTCTTCAAGAAAAGAAAATTAATTAACCTAAACCTATGTCTCTGTTGGTGAAACAGAAGTTTGTAAACAGAACTGATTTTACTTTAGATATATGTTCACATATAAACTATGGTCCACTTATATGGCAATCTTTCAATGGTGAATATTGGCCCTCAGACACTGCTGAAAGGCACAAATATCAGAAATGTAGCATTCATAATAAAATTTTTCTCTACCTCAGTTGGTAAAATGACATGTACGATAGACTGTGTTCCATCAGAAATATAATGTTCCTTCTTTCTCTTTAGGATGTCCTGCATTTGTTGAGAGGAGCTCCACGAGAAGTTACACTGCTACTTTGCAGACCACCAAAAGGTGTTCTTCCAGAAATAGAGCAGATTGCTCTGGTAAGGCAAAGTTTCTGACAGAAACTTGCTTCTGTAAACCTGGAAAGACACTACTACATTTTCTATCCAGTCTTAAACAAGGCAACCTTTCCTTTTCTCCAAGGCCCTCTATTCCATTTCTTTCCCTTCTTGGTTTCAACTCAACCTGTAGCATTCAACTGATACTTCCTTCTAACCAAAATAATATAAATTTGGCAGACATGAAACATATTTATGTCAGTCCAACAACTTGTGAGTTGCTGTACTGTCCTTGGAGTGAAACCACATATACCCAAGCAGGTCTTCTAGTGGTGCTTCTAAAAATGCTCTACGAGATCCTCAGCTAGAAACTACAGATATTTTCTCAAATGCAGCTATTTTCACTTCCCAAAGTGAGAAGAAAATAAAGAAATTTTCCAATCCAGATTATCTCTTAATGAAGTTAAATAAATGAAATAATGGTTTCAACTGGTTATTCGGCTTCTTATTAATAGCTAGCAGGATCCTCAGAGGGAAAAACAAAACAAACAAACAAAAAATACCCCCAAACCATGGCCACTGCAGAGACTAAAACATTGCCATTAGATGTGCTACCATTATTACTCCTGCTTCTTGAACACAACTCATGGACACATAGCAAGTACTCTCATAAGAAATATGCATTTGCACTACTCTTGCTCCTTTCACAATGGCCTGCTCATGGTTCCCATCCCACTAGGTTTTATAGCCACTGACAAGCAGAGAGAAATGACAGTCAGAACCATCTCCAGATAACAAACTGACTCCTGCTGCTCTGCTGCAGCGTGGCCTTGGCTGATTTCTATGTTCAGTCGCATGGGAGTCAAGTCTGGAAGCTACTTCCATGAAATGAAGAGAATATAGACACAACATTGAGGCATGATATGAACAGAAATAATGAAAAAGAGCCTCTAGCAAATAATTCATTGATCTGGTGTAGTAGCTTTGACTGGAACTCTTGTAGAACTTGAAAAATAAGCATAAAGACAAAAGAGTTATTTGGTGAGATAGCACCTCTTTATATTTTTTCTCCTCCCTTCCAGCTACCATTTGGTATTTTCCCACTCAGAAGCTTATTAACATTGCCTTTTCAAAATATTTTGCTCTTGAAGGAAAAATGATGGGAGATTTAAAAGGAGTTACAGTAACCTTTCTGTTATTTTGATAGACTCCAGCACCATCTCCAGTTAAGGACTTTGTGGCAGAAATGCCAGGCAGCACAGAGGCAGGAAACAGTATGGATCAATCTACCAGTGACGGAGGTAGCACCTCACCAGATCTCGAAGACTGCCTTGATTCTCCAGTGGGAGAAGATTTCAGTGAGCCTCCTGAGGATGACAGCTCAGCTTATGAAGAGCAGGAAGCTGAGTTTCAAGAGACACCCATACAGAAACTCCCAACTTCCAGAGAGAGTTTCTATAAGCATCTTTGGAAGATTCATCGAGAAGCTTCCAGTTCTGAAGTCTTCCACTCCCTAGAGGAAGAAGTGAAGCAGAACTGCTACTCGCCATGTGAATTTGGACAGGCCAAAAGGTAGAGAATAACAAAATCTGTTATGCAGCCTTCCTTCAACTCTTAGAACTTTGAAAGTGAATTGCTTAGGTTTAAGCACAGGGCTCTCTGCTTCTAATCACTTCTGATTATTGAAGATTTTGTTTTATCATCTTATTCTGGCTTGTCTAATCTGTTTTCTTTATTTCCTCTCATCCTATTAGAATTTTGCATAAGTCTGCATTGCAAGATACTTGTAAGAGTTCAGCACTACTGTAATCATTTATGCAGTTCAGCTAAAGCTGGTTGCCCTCTGAAATCAGTGGAAAGACTCTTGTTCACCTAAATAGGAAACAAATACTTTTGTACTGATTATACGATCTTTTACTTTCCTTTTTTTTCAGAGTTAACTTAAATAGGTACCAAACATTTTTCTTATTGTGTGATCTCCTAATTTCAAATAATTTCATAGGAATTACAAAAACCTCAGAAGACAAATTGTGACCAAGGAGGAAAAAAAAAGCTGATTTTCTGTTTTCTGGTCTTCAGAAGCCAATAGAACCCCTGAGCCAGAGGAATTATACAACAAAATATAGTGCAAATGGACTCAGTCTCCTTTTACACTCTTTTGGATATATCGGACACTGTCACGCAGAAGACAATCCATTCCATTTTCATCCTCTTTCCCAGTGCAAGAAAGTATAAATTACCAGAACAGAAAGGATTGATGCAAAGACAAATTAAAAGTCTTCTAGAGGCCTTTAACTTACAGCATTAATAATTTTATTGAGAAACTAATATCTATTTCTCCACACAGTCACTTGAAATTGTTCTGTTACTTTTGACGCTCATCAAGCACAGCCCCAGACAAACATTCCAGTCTCTGGGAAGTGATAGCACTACTTGACACTGCAAGTCAAGTGGGACCATAATGGCAATTCATAATTTTAGCTTCTCTTTGTCGAGTGGAGAAGCTTCACTCGATTCATGAATGAAGCTCCTGCTTAATTATCTGCTTCTCTACTTCTGAGAGTAAAAACAGCAGAAATATGTCTGCAGCAAACATATTTGTCAAGAGATAAGATTCAATAAAACTAAGTTTATTGTGGGAAAATATCAATTCCAAGAGAAGTTTTAGATTCTTCCGAAGAAGGAAGTTCTGAAATAAATGTTTTTGTTTGATACATTTCCAGTATCATTTAGTATCAGCTTTTGCATTTTTAAAATGCAGCCAGAGAAGTTTAGGATGGAATGTATTTTAAACAGTATTTTAAACATCATCTCAATTTAAATCCCTCCAGCTAAAACCATACAAAATCCCCAGAAGGAAATAGGCATTAATAAAGGACTTTTGATTAATGAAGAAATTTCTCCAGATTGCTCAAAACATGTTATGCAAATGCATAAATTTTCTGATATTAACTTTACAGAGATCTTCTGTAATCTCATACAGGACGTGCAATTTGTTTTCGTTTTAGTTGTCTATGTTTGCTTGGGAGATGATGGACAGTTCACTTCTATCAAAGAGCAGGAGATCCTGGATGACTTAGATATGAACATGCCATTTTAGGTGTTTTTAAGATGAATGGGGTTTAGCAATATTTCAATAAGGGTTGATATGAAGAAAACATATTTAAAATAATCAAATGCATTTCCAGCATTTTTATGAGCTTTAATGGTAAATTTTTGGGAGACAATGCCAGAATTGTCTACTAGGGTTCACTAAGAACAACAGCCAAAACTATTAAACACAGAATGTATGATTCCAGTTTGGGTTTGAACATCAAAAGTGCTGAATACTGAGTCTGCAATATAGTGAAATAGAATCAATATTAATTTTAATTCAATTAATTTAGTAAGTTCGTTCATGTGTTTTGGACAACTCGTATGCTTCAAGGCAAGCATAAGAATAAAGGCAAGCTTACAAAGAGGAGTAAGGACTTCTACTTTTCATGAAGAAACAGGAACCACTTCATATTTCATGTTTCTGGTCTGTGCCCAGTTACCAAGACCTGTAGAAGCCAAAAATGTGGCTGGCATTACTATTTCCAGAAAAATGCTAATAAAAAAATTGTAGTGGTATTTTAATGTCCATACTGCTTACTAGAAAAGTTAATTAATTTGTTTATGGAAGATGAAATAATTAATGGTCTGGACGTTGTCCAATTATTCTTTGCAAGAAGCAACCGAAGTCCTAATTAATGCCTTAAAAAAATTAAAAGAGTGCAAGATTTTGCAAAGGTAAATAATGAAAGCTTTTTAATCTTTCATGTAGCTTTGCAAAATATTGATTACTTATTTGTTTTTATACTACCATTGGAGGACGCAGACAGCAATTCAATACCATAACTAGTAATTCAGTTAAAACGAAAATAAGGTAATGCATAAACAGTAGACTTTTCAGTGGCCATCTAATAAAGCATATGGAGGAAAACCCCAGCACTGCAATCTTTTTATTTTCCAGCCACATATTTAATAAGAGTCATGATGACCTATCGAACACAAAATGTATGCCTGAAACTCTCTCTCTAACCCCTATTGATGAAGAGTATCTCACTGTCAGCTCAATGTCTGTGACCTCACTTCCACGAGGAGGAAGCTGTAAGACAGTCTCTGCAAACACTGCGACCTCACAGCCACGTGTTTGTGGTCCCTCATCATCATCCCTGCCTGCTAGAGAGGCACATGACAGTGACAACGAGTGGGAGGACTTGGAGGAACCAGAAGAAAAGGAAGAAAATGAAGACTGCACTCAGGTATGTGATAGGCACCAAATTACTAACAGGTAGAATACAAGGAAAAAGAAACAATTTTAAGAATCTTACATTCTTAAACCTTAAGTTTAACTCATTTTCTATGTTATTTCCGCATGACTTTTATTTTGTTTTTAACTTTCCTGAATATCCATAATCTTCAAATAAAGTAGACCTTCCTCTATGCCCACTCTCCAGAATTCTTAACCATTTGCCTTAAGGCTGTTTCTATTTTCTTAAAATATTATTTCTCTGCCTTTCCAAAATTCTGCATTATTATTCTCAGTGTACAAAGGCTTAAAAGCTCTCTAGTAGCTTCTAAAATTAACTGGATTCAGCTGCTTGGGTTTTTTTCTGCCATGTTTCAAGCCCATGCAGAAAATCACTTTGTTACAGTGATATTGCTGTAATGTCCTGATAAGAAAGTATGATCCTTGTGCTAATTACTATTCAGAATACAAGGCTCAGTTCTGCTAAATGCTGAACATCTTGCATTCCTACGACACTAATGAGCTCTGAATTCCTACTAATTTGAGAGCACTGCAGACAAAATTTAGCTGCAGGCATTTCCTTCAGTGGGACAGCAATAGCGGTAACTACAGTAATCTTTGAACCCTGCTATTGCAATGCTTGTCAGCTCAGAGGACTCCAAGCCTTTACACATTCCAAATGCCCAAATCCCAGCTCCTGGTGGCATTCTCTAATTTATTAGACCCTATCAATCAACCAATCAATCCACATGAACCTCCACAATTCTGGGATATGGCAGAACACCTTCTGCAATGTCTTGTACCATCTGAGGATCCGATTCCTACCTGCATATAAAAAATAATGGAAGATGTTAATGAAGCAACAGAAAAGCCTGCATCAGATATATCTTGTGCTTGTTTTAATAGGAAATGGAGATCTTTGTGACTTTGACGAAGTCAGAGAACAATGGTTATGGATTCTCTGTAGTTCTTAACAAAATGGACACCTGCCTGTATGTTGATGAAATCTTGAATGATCCTGCCCTTTCTGATGGAAGATTGAGAAGGGGAGACAGAATCATTATGGTACAGTAATTATTTCAGTTTATACAGAGGAGAAAATATTTGCAGATCAATGTCATTTAGCTTTGGCATTCTTCGTTTGGCATCACCCCTTTATCACATATTTAGGTATGTAAATAAATTGTATAATATCTAATTCTGCTGACCTCAGTTGGATAAATTTCAGACTGAATAGATTGTATGACCAGGCAAATAACATGAATCTAGGAGCAATGCAAGACAAGCGAGACATTAAATGCCTTCCCAATTAAATGACATAAACTGAATTAATGTAATAAGGTGATAGGTGACACAAAAAGGATGCAGGAATTATGTCCTTTGTAATGTAAGAATAAAACCTTTTTTTCAGCCTGGTTCATGCTCGGTTTTTCGCATAAGACCCTCTTCCTTGTTTTTTGCAGCAAGATCTTGAGTTTCAATAGAAAAAAAAAGCTATTCTTATTAAAGCACTACATTCAGAAAACTAAAAGTTCAAAAAAGAAATATTACTGCAATCTTAACTGTTGAATTCACTGACATTAAATACCACATCAAAGCAATAACAAGGAAGTAAAAACTAATTTCAGTTCATATGCAAAATTCAGAGTGGAAGGAGAAGAAAATGATGGCCAATGAGATCTATGACATGATTTTACTGGTTTGTCATTCAGGTGAATGGAATTGATGTCACATCTTTGCCATGCAATGAAGTCCTGACTTTACTGCAAAGCTCTCCTCCAGATCTGCATCTTGTGGTTGGTCGTGCTGACAGTGACCCACGTCCCTCAATTAGGCCAGATGAGATTCCTGAAATTACTCTCACAAAGGGTGCTGATGGACAGCTAGGTGTGTAGTAAATGCTGTACTTGGTATTTTGGACAGGAATGACAACATAAGATAATCATAAGCTACTGTGGTTTCAGATCAGTATGATCCAAACTGACCTTGACACCTTTATGCTCTTCGTGATCACCCATGACCAAGGAATGAGACTGTATTTTGGGCAACACCTAAGAGGAAAGACTAATATCTCTTATTAGACTAATGAAGATAGTTGGAAAAATGATCTTTGCATTATCACACTATTAACTGACGTTTATGGCAGATTTCCAGTCTCATTTTTTATGTTACTGATATACGTAAGTTTTGGGTAGTTGGATAATAATGTCTACTACCTGCAGAGACACATAAAGATCTATTTGGAGGGAAAGAAAAAAACTGAAGAAAAGGTAAAGTTTAAGGACGATGAGCCACAGGTTGAGACTACAGTTTGCTATTCAAAATCTCTACTTGAATCATTGATTCAGCACAGACACAAGGCTTTATCTACATTGTGCAATACAAATGGTAAAAGAAATCCCCACAATGTGAGTATCGTGGTATTTCTGTAGCATGTTATGACTACTCCAGACAGGTAAAACTGTAGACTCAGGAAACAGCATGGCTATATTTGCTCATGGACAACATCCTTTTGCCAGGTAGGAACTAGTTTGTGCAGAGATTCCTTAAATGTCCTTTGCACAGTTTAGGGGCCTCCTCAGCTGTCGTAGGCCTCCATTCCCAATGGCACCCTGAAGGCTGCAAGGCATTTAAATGTGCTGGCAATGAGGGAGCTGCAGCTATGCAGCTCAGCATCCTGTTGCAATGACTACTGAACATCAGGTGAAATAAAGCACTACAGAATCGCTAAAACATAGAGATGGACACCACCATTTAAGTTTCTCCATAGTTTTTTTAAAATCTAGTGGCATTTCACTCTCTCAGTCCAGCTTGTACACCCCATCTTACTGGTATTTATAATGTCAGTGATTTGTTCAGCCTATCTTTCAGTGACTCACATCCACTCCGCTAGACTTTATGTCACTGACTGAAATTCAAAACACGCTGCCACAAAAGATGCTTTCTCTGCATTATTCTAGGCTTGAAGCTGACAGGAGGAGCTGGAAGCAAGTTACAAGGTATTTATGTGCTAGAGATAGTGCCTGGCTCTCCTGCCAGTGTGGAAGGCAGTTTGCAGCCACGAGATCAGATTGTTTACATCTGTGGAATGTGGACTGAGGGCATTAGCCTGGATGATGCAGTGAGAGTGTGTGAAGCTGCCACCCAGAGTGTTCAAATCAAAGCCACAAGGTAAATCTGAGCATACTTGATCCTAACACTGAAGCAGGTTTCTAAATTTTACATCAACAAGTCAGACAACACAAAACAGAAAAATGCTATATCTCAAAGGTCTGAATGTTGCAACCTGATAAATAATATTCATAATATATGTTAACTCCTTGTAATTACAACCAACACAGCTAGTACAAGTAGACGCATAGAACACAAATGACAACTCTTCAAATTTCATCACCCAAAAATAAATGTGAAGCCTTTAAATGTTAAGCTGAGCACCATTTTCATGTCTTGTTCTCTAGGGAAAATCTGTGTATTTCCACCACTAGTGTCAACTTTCTCCTTACAATCTCAGATTCACAACTACAAGCAAAAAACTAGCTCTGATCAGAAATTCTGAGTTAATTTCATCAGCCAAACATTTTAGAAAGGTACTAAAAATGCAGCAGTTAATCTGCAGCATGAACAGAAAGTTTTTCCAAGCCTAAACAATAATCGGCCGTAAAGGATTTCGCTCATCAGTGGCCACACTTTAGATTCATTGTGTTCCACAGTCTGATATCACATCAGCACAAGTCCTGGACTGATGCAGAAATAGCTTCCAAAGATCTCAGAGGAACAGTAAAATATTAACCCAAAGCATGTGAATAACTGAGTTACATAACCAGAGCGTGTGACAGAATGGCTGTCACAGCTGTCTTAACATAGTTCAAACTTTTATCACTGTTTTATTAACTTGTGCTTATCCAACAGAAGAGGAAACTGCTGCCTCATTATTCATCTTGTTGTACAACAAGTTAGTAGGCAGCACCTCCTGATTGTCAGAATTTACAAACTAAAGAGTAAACAGAAATACATAAAGGAACCTAGAAAAGAGCATTCCCACTTTATACGGTGGGTTGCCAAAACTGAATTCAAAATAGCCCAGAAAGCAATTCTGTATTGGGCCAGGTGATTTAACATGCTTATTTTTGTCCCCAACACTTTTCAATAAAATGTTTCACTACAGTCAAATATTTTCATGTACTTATATATATATATTGTCTTTATAAAAGTACCACTAACAAAATCATAGAAAGACAACTACTATTTAGACAATTGACTTTCTAAAAATAATTTTCATATGTGCTTTACAAAGCATGCAGCTCTTAATGGCTCACATATTTCACTTTTTCTGCCCCCAGAAATGGCAATCCAGTGGTTCCCATAGAGCAGGACAATAGTAAGTAAGGCTAATATTTTTGGGTTTTAGTTCAAAACTTGCTTCTGATTTTGAAAATAAGCATAAGGTATTGATTCATTGCATTTAAAAGTTATTAACAGATTGTAACTTGGTGTTCAGTATTTCTGTTATGGCCATTCTAAGAGTCTGAAGAAAATTTGGTAGCTCTTTAAAGAGAGAAATAAAATGTATAGTTCTCTATAAAAAATAATTTATTACATATTTAGTTTCTATTTTTCTAATTTGTTTTTAAATAGGAATTTTATGTGGTCATATTTCAACACCTGTTTTGACTGAAAATATTCTCTAAGGAGTTTTCCAGCACTTCTCAAGCCACTATTTAATATGAGCCGCTACTTCATCATCTAGACCACCTTTTTAAACTATTATTAATAAACTATATAAAATCAGTAGGCAGCACTAATATCTCTTAGTTAATATAAAAGCATTCCTATCAGGGGAGATATTTCATACTCTTACTGACACAAAACTTCAGTAGTCATCTGCACTACAAAGACTTGAGCAGAATTGCTCTAGCAGTGGAAGGAGTCTCAGCAAGCAGACTGCATTTGCACCCTCAGGTGGAAGAAGAGGTATCCCATCTAGGTCAGCACATACAGAGGGTGTTAGTTATGCAAGAAGTACTTTCCAAAGCACACTAGGCTGCAGCATTAAGTCAGGCCTAACCCCAATTTCATTTGCCTGACTGGATATCTCAATGGTTTTTGTTTTTTTAAATCATGCAAAGATGATCTCAAAAAGTAACCCTGGACCACAATTGTTCACATGCCTACACTCATCAGAATACTGGTATATGGTTACCTGAAGAACTTACTCCCAGTCAAGTTAGTTACAGATTTCCTACTTTACCACATGCAGCCATGCGTTTATTTCTGTAAACTGAAGCAATTTTCTACAAGATATGGATAAAGTTCTCTGTACTCTCAGTTAACATGAGAGAACCAAAGCACAGCAGATGTATATCCAGGTAGCACCTTCCTCACACAGCCTTGTGTGAGCTTTGCAGATTCCAAGATTTCTCAAGACGCCTTCAGATAGGTAACCAGACCTGATCCACCTCTGATAGAGTGGTGAACTCTATACTGGCACAGTTACCTGCCTCTTCAAAACAAGATGTGTAAGGTCCTGCACGTGGGGCGGAGCAGTCCCAAGCATAAACACAGGCTGGGCAGAGAACGGATTGAGAGCAGCCTTGAGAAGGACTTCAGGATGTTGTTTGATGAGAAGCTCAAAATGCTTGAGCAATGTGCAATCACAGCCCAGAAATCATATCCTTGGCTGCACCAAAAGCAGTGTGGCCATCAGGTTGAGAGAGGGGATTCTGCCCCACTACTCTGTGAGACTCCACCTGGAGTTCTGCATCCAGCTCTGGGGTCCCCAGCATAAGAACCACATGGACCTGTTGGAGCAATTTAAAGAGGAGGCCATAAAGATGGTCAGAAGGCTGGAACACCTCTCCCATGAGGACAGGCTGGGAGAGCAGGGATTGTTCAGCCTGGACAAGAGAAGAGAAGACTCCAAGGAGACCTTACAGCAACTTCCAGTACCAAAGGGGTACTGGAGAGGGACTTTTGACAAAGACATGTAGTGATAGGACAAAAGGGAATAGTATCAAACTGAAAGAGGGCAGGTTTAGATAGTAGAGAGAAATTCTTTACTGTGAAGGTGGTGAGACACTGAAACAGGTTGCCCAGGGAAGTTGTGGATGCCTCATCCTTGAAAATCTTCAGGTCCAGGCTGGATGGGACTTTGAGCAACCTGGTCTAGTAAAAGCTGTCCCTGTTCATGGCAGAGAATGGTAACTAGACAATATTTAAGGTCCTTTCCAACCCAAACTGCACTATGATTCCATGATTCTTCCTTTTTATCGGCACTTTTAAAAAGCAATAGTAATTTTGTATTTGGTGTTCCATTTGGTATCATCACTGATAAATTTATAGATAAATTTGTTATTAAGAAAGCGAACCTTCATTTTTATAGGCTGTCTTACTTACAAGAACATATACTAAAATTGCAATTGCAACAGGTAGCTTTTTTTTAAACTACAGGACATTCATTATTTTCCATAATTCACACATTAAGAGTACTTTGTGGAAGACAAAATACGATAAAGCAAAACTACAAAACTGGGGGGGCTGGGTAGAGGTGGGAGTGTTCCTTCATCTGCCTGATCATTTCCACATGTCTAGAATGACTCAGTCTGATCTCTGATTGTTGTTACAATTTTTAAAATAGAAATGGCTGAGATGCAATATCTCTGCAATTCATGACCAAAATGTTTATGTCTCTGTGCAAATCGGCTAACTTAATGATGCAGTGGTCTCGTGCTGCTCCATATAGTATCAACGTTGGATATTGATGCTTTGTTTAATAACCTAAGCACAGAGTTTACATTCCATGTGTACATAAAGTTCAGCAGGAGGCCTGTCAGAACAAACATATGCCTATGTTTTTAGGGCCACCGGCTGAAACAGAGAAACCCAATATTTCTTTGTCAAACAAAAACCTGAACTCACAGGAACAGCATCTGCTGCATCAACATGGTAAGGAACTTTGCATTTTTCAATTAGGATTAGCAAAATTTTGTGTCTTCTCTTTGAAAGAAAGTAAGTCTACAGGTGGTAATGGCATTGCCTGGGAAAGATTAACTCTTCATAAAAAACCCTGCCTCCCTCAGAGTTCCAGAGAACTTTTATACATTACTGTTGTCCATCTGGTGTCTCTTAGGCTGTAGCATGCAGCTACAGCATAAGAGCTTGTTTTGGAACCTGCTTACAGAGAGGTAAGCTCACACTGAGCTTCACATTTCAGGAGTTTTAGGCCACATAAATCCACAGGATTTATTTCGTATTTCACATATAAAATATAAAATGTTTTATTATGTCTCTGAACAAGATTTTGAGTGTTATACTATAGAATATTTCACCAGTACAGCTATCTAAAAATTGGTATTGGTTTTTCACAGAGAAACATTTGGAGGAAACAAACCGTGATGCTCAGCAGAACACTCCCGATTCTCCAGAATGTAAAGTAAGTGACACTCTGAGGTGTGAGGTGGTCCACCAAATGAAGTGAGATATATGGAGTGGTTTTTTCAATAGTGCTATTTAATGTACTTTCTTCCTCTCTTTGAAAATGTGAATATAATGCACTTGGAGAGTGTCCTGTGAGTGTTGAATTGCTTCAGCATTCACAGAGAAGAATGCACGTGGCATTTCCTGGGGACAGACTCTTCTCTTGCTGTTTTTCAATGCTCAGAAAGAAATTAGCACAGGAAAAAGACACAGAATGTCACAGCATGGGATTCTGGGGAAAATATGTGCAATTATGAAACATTTTCCACAACAATCTTTGAAAATTGAGATTAATATGTTTCATTCTGCAATTTTCAGATGGACATTTGAAAAGAGAGTAAAATTACCCCAAATCTTCGCAGTATTATGCAGCACTAACATAGACCATTATGGTTTGAATTTGGCAGAGTAATGCATTTTTAAAATTACTTATTATTTGTTATGAATTCCTGAATACACAGAAATTGTTTTCTGGGGAAAAAACGTTATTTCCATGCTCAGCATACAATGCTTGAAAATTCTTACAAATGCAAACATCACTTCGGTTGGTGCAAACACATGGAAAGTAATGGTAATTAAAATTATCCAAATTGAGACTGATATTTCATGTGAATAGACTAACTAGTATTCTCTTGGTTGTGGTTTACAAAAAAAAACCCCAACTGTCTCTTGTTAAAATTAGACCTCCAACCTGGCAAAAAAATTGGAACCATTTTCTCACTTTTGATTATGTCATCACTATTACTGCTTCTTATGCATGATTTAATCCATGATGGTTTACCTGTTCGACTTGCAAAAATAATTTCTGAGGCTGATATTTGTGGCATTGGAACTAGTCATGCTGCAAGTCATAAACATTTCTAGCTTGCTGCTATTTCTGACATAGTACTTGACCCTAAAAAAGCAGCTGATTTTAAAAGCAAATGAAGTGCTAAAGCAAAAGAGACGGGAATGTTTGGATTACAAGATTAAGATTTAAATTATAGAAAAATAAGTGAATGAACTATGTACTGCATTACTGTCATGCTGGAGATAAGAATGCCTTACTTGTCAATTAAGGTGATTTATTTGATATATTATAAAAGGATTACAGAAGTACACAATTTTTGCTCTTAAGTAATTGCTCCCCAGCAGCAATTACTAAAAAGAGTATGAAAAGAAATATGTACTATTTTCATTCTGATACATACATGCAGCTATTATCTTGATCCCTGGAAGCTCTATAGATCTATTCAAGAGTAGGATATATGCCATAATCCCCATCAGACAGTGAGGACGGTGAAGCATAATGGGAATCTTCAGTAATAAAAATGCAAATAAAATACAGCCCTGAATAAACTCCACTTTAGACTGCATCCTTGTCTATTGTAGGACTTCATTATTAAGATTGAGCTGGAAAAAGCAGAAAATGGAAGCCTAGGATTTGCACTGGTAGGTGGAAAAAATGGCAGGGCTATCCTAATAAAAGCCATCAGCCCGGACAGCAGTGCAGATCTAGATGGGAGACTTCAAGTTGGTGACATCTTACTTAAGGTAATGTTTGTTCCTCATTGCTTTGGCCTACATTTTCTCTAGTTACTCTATAATGAGCACCTGTTCAATATAAAGGTGGTGCAGATTGGAAATTGGATGCCACTCTGCACAGTAACACGTAAAAAGTGGTGTCCCTCAGCTCCGGGTGGTCAGAGGGTTGTGCTGGAGCCCCCGTGTCTTCCCAAGAGTTCAGCCTCCTGTGGGACTGGGCCTCCCCAGAGCTGGCAGCTGGACACTCCAGCAGAGGCAGACCCAGAGTAACAGAGCAAGCAGCCAACTGCACCTACTCCAGACTGTAATTGTGCCGAGCAAGGTTTCCAGAGAAAGTTCAGGGAAACCAGAGTTAACTCACCAAGCATACAGGTCACAGCTAACCAGGAGGCTACTGGGAAGACCCTGTCATGGTGCCAGTTAGGTATTATCAAGACAAACAAAAACCACTGGAGTAAGGGCTTTTGAATCCTTATTTAAAATCTTACTATCCTAGACAGCTTGCCACCTTTTAATATAAAACATCCTTTTTGTTGCCCCAAATTATTTTTTCTTCTCCCTCCACATGTTTCAAAATTGTTTGATTTTCTGGTTTTCATTTACTTCTCCTTCATCTTTTTCCTGAAGAATGGGGGAATGCCCACTTACTATCTCAGACTATACTTTTGTGGTGTCCTGCTGACAGTCATGGTATACAGACATAGAGATGAAGGATCAAGCAAGTTAGGAGAGAAGGAGAATTCTCTCCCACAAATGGGAGAAAATGAGGACACATGAAGTTCAAAGAAGCTATATAAAGACTGCTCAGTGCTAGGATATGTGATTTTAAAAAAGGCTTGGTGTTACAGGAATCTGGAAATACACATCATTGTATTTTTCAGGTAAATGAGACTTCTGTGTCAGGTCTGCCACGCCAAATAGTTACAGATCTGCTGCGCAAGGCTCAAGGCACTGTTCAACTCACTGTCTGCCGAAGCGTGGCTTTGCATTGGGCTTATTCAGGCAACCAGAGAAACAGAGCTTCCACCCCAAACACAGAAGCAGAACCTGGTAAGCAGCAACATCCACTCACCATATGACAGAAGGGGGATTATGTGTTCCCTGAAATCAACTTTGGTATTAGCAACACAAGTCAATTTTACAGTCAGTCCTGTTTCATAGCTGTAGGTACAAACACGTTCTTCACCCCGATTTGCAGCTATGGCTAAACTGCGCAAGACACAGGACCACAGGGAAGGAATGCCCAAGAGTGATCTTTAAGTCTAGGAACAAAGCTGTAAGACCCACAAAGATGCTCATCTTGAGTTTTCAAGTCATAAATGTTGGTGTGATTTTACCCCATTTTATGCAACTCACTGATGGAATCACAGCCCATTTTTGACTCAGTTGCTAAAATACTTCTCCCACAAACTTCACATCCCATCACTCCTACTTATCTCCTGGAAGCACTACGCCTCCTGTTCTGTCTGGCAGACAGGTCCTCTCTCTTCTCTGCTTGTTCATGTTCAAATCCAGAAGTCTCTGCTCCCAGGTCTATTGTTATTCATTTGAAAGCACACCCATCTTGCATAGGGCAATACTTAGAGGCATGACAAACTCTATGGAAGAATTTTGTGTTCTATGCTCTGCTCTACTGAATACTCAAAAATTAAATACTAATTAAAGCTGGGAGTGGAAGCAAGGATATAAAATTACCAATAGATTATGGAGTTATAGTCCTCAGCTTTCTATTTCTTTGAATACTGAAACATTTCCTATAATGTGGAGAAACATAAGTGGGAAGGATATAGAATTCCTCCTTCTGGCCTGCTGGTTACAAACTGGAGGCTTTGTTTCAGGTATTCTTAGTCAAGAAGACACTGCCATTGCCATTTTCTTCTTACATGACATCGGTGAAATACATAGTTTCTGGGAAGTTTAAACTGTTTTCCTGCAAAACACAACGGTATTATATAGAAGTACTGGCAGCAAAGTTAATCTATGGCATTTTCCCCTTAGCACTGTGAAGGAATGAGCTGGGTTAACGAGGGCAGATTTAAATTGTTTCAGGTTTTTTATAGCTGCTGTTGATACAAGGCTTTACTTCAGTGTATCTTCTGGCAGTCTGAATTATGCTGGCTTCTTCAGTGGTGACATATGGCATTTGTGCTCTATTTACCCTCCCAGAGCATTCAAAAAAGGGAGATTCCATGCCAGTTTAAGACACTGCATCTCAGTGCCCTGAGTTCAAAGTCTTTTGGTGTAAGCAGCAGAGAAGAAATGGACTTATATTTTCATGCATTTGCTTTTGGTTTTGTTTTCTGATATTTAGCAAATGGTGAGGAAAGTCTGCAAGTTCATCCTGTTTTCAGTTTCAAGGAAGGAGGCTCCAACCAAATGTGCAACAAGGTAAAATCAGAGAAGGTTTCAGAAGTTATCAGGCAATGTGTTCATATGATTGTTTACAACATGGGTTTGCTGAAATGTGAGCAAGAACCACACCTTATTGAAAAAAAGCTCAGTGTGAGGGAAGTGTGCTGCCATGACTGGAGCTGCTGACTTTTGAGTGAGTCAGGATTCCACTGAGATAAGAGCATATGATAAGTATAAAACATATGCTAGAAGGGTGGAGGGAAGAAAGGCTGAATATGCAAGGCTTTTTATGATTCTTTATAATACTGAAATGAATAATTTATTAATTTTACCATTCTTTAAGTATTTCTAAACCATACACATTAAATTATTTCTATTCAGCTATCTCCACTAATATTCATAATTCAAATGCATCTAAATTCCTTTAAACATAGTTATATTTTTAGTAAGTCCTGCAAGACATTCCACATTAAATTTCAGACCATCTATTATTTCTAAGTTTAAAACTGTAAAACCCCTCAGTAAATGTGAGAAATTTAGGCCTTCTTATCTTCCAGAAAACAAATAAAATCCCCAAACCCTGATTCAAATAACATAATTGAACAAGAAAAAGAAAAACAGTAAGAATCCTTGGCATGAATAAGCTGAGAAAACCTTGAAGAGGAATTTGTTTGTGGAAGTGTTAAGTATGCTGTTGGAATGGGTGTTGGAACTAAACTTTTAGAGACTGGTGAAATGTAATATCAAAATAAGGTCATATCTATGATCTGACAAAGTACACCCAAGAAATAATATCAATGAGAAGTAAGAGATAGTAGTAAGGTTACAGCTTACCTAACAGATCCCCTGTTCTAATGGGGAAATACACACATAGTAAGAAAATAAGGTATAAGTGGGAACTACCATTGAGATTCTCTGGGGCATTCAGTAGTTTATACTGTGTAGCCTGCCAGGATGTTTTCTGGGTGCATCTGAAATATTAAGCAGTGAAAGAAGAAGAAGAAACACCAATTTGAACTAAAGTCTAAATAATCATCTATAAAGTGTTACAGCTGAGAAGAAGCTACTTTCACATACTAACAGCAGATGTCCTGCATAATTATTTAAATGCAGGACCTAGTTATTACTCTCTAGGATGGAAAAAACAGCCACCAATACTATTGCTTGTATTGCATATGGAGGGTCATCAAGGGTCTGCCTTCTCTGTTAGTTGAGTACTTCTTCAGCAGAGCAGCTGCACCCTGCTTCTCCTGCTGGCTTCATTGTGTCTAAGATAGAAAAAGGAAATTATTACCAACAGTTCCATTGCAGACGCTAGTGCTTCCTGCTGCCAAGAACTGGGAAGGCAAGAGTATGACTCATGATTCCTATTATTGCATTTTCTTTATGAGATCAGAGAGGATATAATAAACTTGACAAAGTTCAGTCATGCATGCTGAGATGTAGAGGTGTCTCTAGACTGTATTATTCCACTGTTCAGAAACTTAAAAATGCAGCTGATAAGGCTTTTCATTCCGAGTAGATACTGCAATACACACTTTCTTCTGAAAGTGGAACTATTCTATTTTCCCTTTCCTTCTTGAGTGAAGGACACAGTTCTGTCAGAAATAAGACAGAGTGTTGATGAAAGTAACTATATTCTTGATGTGTCTGCGTACTGATTTTTCACAGCTTTTTCTTATTTGAAACCTGCAGGATCCAGAAAGTACAGACAAATCTCCTCTGCAAGGTCAGCTGGCTGGACAGGACTATAAGGATATCATCAGTAACATTTCAGACAGGTAAGTCTTTCAAATGAAGTAAAACTATTAAAATAAATAATATGGATAATTCATCCTTGCATTTCCAGCTCTGTCCTAATATGGTATGAAAATACCAGAAACACGGGTCTATTGGAATGCAGCTCCACCTGCAGGAAGAGCTGCTAAACAAAACTACTAAGACAAGAGAACTGAAGCTTCCAGGTGTAAGGGCTAACAATTGAAAAATGTGATACATGAAAAACGGCCTGTAGCTGTAAGAAACCTTACTTCTAGTCATTTTTGAGCAGCTTTTTATTCAGAGTATGTTCTTGCCTCTGAAAAAACCAATAACAATTGCATACCGACAATAGTATTTTTCAGTAGCCATATTTGCAAACAGTACTGCAGACAAAATGCTACTATGACTCCTTGAACTTATGATCTCCAGAGTTCAGACTAATTCTTGAAAATAATTGCTCAATAAAGTTAAAAGTGATCAAAAATAGATGAAACACAAAACCTTTGTATGGTTCAAATTATCAAAGCTTCTGCCACTTCAACTAACGTTGTTTTACAGGTCACAGAAATGTGCAGAATGTGAAAGCTGCAGAAGAGAAAATCAACAGTCTGAGTCAGGCAGCTGGAACAATGAAGATGATGTTATGCCCCACAGGATTTCCGTTCTACCTAGAAGTAATCATGCAAAAACTTCTCTTGTTTCTTCAACAGTTTAGCCCAGCACCTCTATATATGTACATTGAGGACAACACTAGTCCCTTGTATACAAGTTAAAGATTTGCTCTTTCAGTCTGAAAGACCAGGGCACTCAAGACACAATTTTTACCAGCGATGCATAGGAAGGACATCCAAAGTTTTGTACCTCTAAAAGGAGACATACATCAGGAGGTATCTCCTCTCTCCCTTACTGTTCCCATGTAACTTCTTGAAAAAGTAAATGAAACACTTAAAAATGCAGAATGAAGGGTCAAGTTCTCTCAAGACTTTGTTCCCAGAATCATTGAATTTCACCCCCCATGACAATTTCATTAAAAACTCTAGAAGAGATGTGCTTAAGCACGTACTGAAGCACTTTCACAGCTCAGGTGCCAAGGCCCCTCTGACACCAGAAGAGTTTACAGAACGAATCTGCCTAATTGTTCCTTTATGAAAATTAAGCTCCTTCTACTCCAAATGAGAATAATTTGCGAAAGGAATTATACTGAGGATGCTACAGTATCTCACAGATTCTGTGAAAATACAGGTTGCTCTCTCTCCCTGCTGCTTCTCACCCTGTGGAAGCAATGAGTTGCTGATGGCTCTTATTAGAAGTAAAACACAGTTAACTCCCTCACACTACCAAGCCTTGCTGGCCAGCAAACAGAAAATGATAACCAATCTAACATCTACTACCTGCTCAGAGGTTTTTTAATTCCCCCTGATCTGGAAGGAGATGTATATGGCAAATAGTGTGCTCTGTCTGGAGTGGGGATCTGTCTTCACTGACACTCTCAACTAGGTACTAGGAGCCCCGTTGAGGGTTAGAGAATGGAATGCAAACAGAAAGTGTCTTAGAAGCTCAGGCAAGGCAGGGGCAAGTTGTATCCCAGACAAAAACACAGCAAGCACAACTCTACTGTAACAGAAATTAGCTAAGAGTAGAAATTATATCTTACAAGAGGAAAGCAGAGCATTGCTTCTTACCTTCATCCTGCAACAAACCCCTGGAACATGTCATCAAGTCTTCTTTGAGACAGCTGGCATATTATCCTTTGCAAACAGTAGGCTATGACTGAAAAAAAAACCCCAGAAATCCAAATTCTGTAACTCCTTTGCCTCAAACCATTATTTTTTACATAACAAGCTACTGTTTTTACTCAACATGGGAACAAAAGTTTTTTAATTGCTCCAGTACAGTACTGATATTTCTGGAGATGCAATGTTTATCCATTTTCTTAATCCGTCTAGTACTGGATCAGAATATGTATTTCAGGATGAGCTAAGTAGTAAAACTGAATCCTGACTTTGGTGCATCAAAGATAGTTCATATCTTGTTCTTGAAGGGGAGTGTGAGGTAAGATGAAAAGAAAAATATATTTGCTTACTTTAGGAAGGAAGAATTTGCCGTGATTATTCCTAGCAGTGGGGTGTGGCAATATTAATTGTCATGGAAGTGTTGGAGGCATGAAGATGATTCTCTGTGAAGATGTGGCCAGAGTCTCCTATACCAGTATAAACTAGCATTGAAGTTTACAATTCTACAAGAACAGTTTATATAGAACAGACTGTATTTAGAAACTCTGTGAGTCAATAACTTGCAATAGTTGGATCTACTTCCAAATAACATGAAATGTGGTGCTGGTTGTATCCATGATGTTGACTTATTCTTCTTTCTGCTGTGAACATAAGTAAGATGAAAATATTTTCTTCCATTTTCTCACATTTCACTTCCACAATATAAGCAGCAAAACATATATACCTACTGCAGCTCCCTAGTTTTTAAAGCCAAGATTTTGCACTGTGAATAATACCAATTAAAAACGTCTTGCTTTTCTGTTGTTGTGTTTTGGTTTCTTGTTTGCTTTTTTTTGTTGTTGTTGATACACAGACAGAACCTTTGCTTCTGGAGATGAACTGACTCAGTTAATTAACTTGAAACCATCACAGAGTGGAGTATATCCAAGGACTGGCATAACAGGTCTTATTCAAGGCCTTCAGCTGCAAATTGAGAATCAAGAGGTGCTAAAGGAGTTTATGGTAAAGTGTGATTACTTTTTAAGAACTAACAGTTCAGCACAGCTAAGAAAGTGACTTTTAATAGCCTTCTGCATACTGTATGGGAGTTCAACTTGCATATCTTTACTGAATCCTTTTTCTCTGACAACTATTCCTGCCAAAATTGAGTTTCTACTCTGCTGCTTGGGTGATAGTACAGTATTTAGATCCTTCTCTTTCCAAGCAACTTTTCCTTACACCATTCCCTCATCAAACATACTGCCCATGGAGAATGAAAACAAATAATGTAATATTCATAATGCAGATTAGGAATCACTTTTTCCTAGACTGGCTTCTTCCTATTACTCCCTCAGCTCTGCTGAACATCTGCCTAAGAATTATCCTAGAGGCTGCACCTAAGCAAGAAATCCATGCTGTTAGGGTTTCACTAGTGTAGAAAGAGTTGAAAGGAAAATGTTCCACACAATGGAACACTCCAGTTATCCATGGAACTCATTGCCACAAGATGCTGTTAATGTCAGGGACTTAGTGAAATTATGAAGAAAAAGTAATGTACCTCTGTACATAATGAAAACACATAATTACATCTGACTGCATACAAATCATTAAAAAGAAAGTAAAATTAGGAAGGCTTGTAAAATCTCTTGTTTCAGAACATAAATAGAGAATGTAGTTATCATCAAATTCCCAAAGAACAGATTATTTTGTAATTCTTCAACGTAGTACTGGATTTTCCTTTAAAGGACATGCTCATTACCAGTGAAGTGGATTGCTGCCACTTTTCCACAGTAATTGCAATGTTATCAGTTTTTTTCAGTTGCCTCTATATCTCTGAATTTCTGGGTACAAAATCCCACAGGTTCAAGTGTATAGGATTTGCTGACTTTCTCTGAAGCCTCAAGGGCATATGTTCATTTCTATTTATTCCATTCCATTAGTGATGTAGGTATAGCTTACTATGAGCTGAGTCACACGTCTGCACAGAAAACATAAAGATCTAATAAGTAAAGTGCTGGTTACCAAAGCCAGTGGATATTTTATCTGATTAAAAGCCGTAGTTACTGATGGAAGTGTTCAAGAGCTGTCACATGTACTTCATATAAATACATAGTGGCAGAGTGTGATGGCTGAGTATTGTGCAATGCATAGTAAATAGGTAGAAGAATAAAAAAAATGTCAAGGTAACCCAAAAATGTAAATGAAATGAACTTTCATATTCCTGCTTCTGACTACAGTGCATTCCATTCCCCTAAACCTGCTATGAAGTACTTAATGACTGTGTGATTTGCACTTAATATCATTGGTGCTGCTCCCTATATTAATCACTTCCTCCAGCACTGAAAAGTATTCACTGTCATTATTCCACTGTTAATAGTGCAATAGTTAGTGCTTTAGTCATTGTGTTATCAATCATAAATGCTGACATGTGACCAAGACAGTACTCCAAACATCTCTAATACAGCAATA
This sequence comes from Picathartes gymnocephalus, assembly GCA_013390045.1. Lineage (NCBI taxonomy): Eukaryota > Metazoa > Chordata > Aves > Passeriformes > Picathartidae > Picathartes > Picathartes gymnocephalus. The sequence continues at coordinate 22,576 of WEKY01016641.1, read as the reverse complement.
TACAACAGGGACTTGTAATGACAGGGTCTGAGGATGACGGTTGGAAATACCACTTGAAAACCACAGAAATATTGTGCAGAGCAAAGAAAATACAAAGCAACTTGAATTCCTTGCTTAGAAGTTTAGAGAATGATGTACTGATTCTCTTCTGTAACAAATCTGTATGCCAGTCTTGGGTCATATACAGCAGTAAAGTTTGCTCACACTGACACTGTAAAAGTTGTCTGTTGAGGATGTGAACAACATGGACTGACTATTTGTTTTTGATCTAGGCTTTAGAACATGTGAAACCAATAGATGACTGCAGAACTGGCAAAGCACCAGAAAACCAGAATAAAAACAGATACCGAGATATCCTTCCATGTAAGTATGCACAAAATGAGAACATACATTTGGTGAATAAAGTCATCAGAGAAACAGGAGAAAACTTTCTGGACTCTTAATGTCTTTTCAAACTGCAGCAGCAGGACAACACAAGCAAAAATGTGTAGCACCTCTATGTATCAGTGATGCAGTATATATATTCTTAGAGGTTTTCCTGGTTTATAACACCAATATCCAGTAACAACATTCCTACGCAATACATGAAAAGCAGCATTGGGTACACTGTTTTGGAACACTGCCAATAAATTCTATGGTAATTAGAAGGCTTTTCACAGTGTTACACAAGTACCTTAAGAGAAATAAAGCTGCAATGAACCATACCATTTATCTGTGGGAATTCGTACTTGCAGTGATTAATATTAGTGCTACTAGTCAAAAGTATTCTAAAATCCAGAGGCATACTTTTCTGGAGAGACTGAGGTTTCCTATATCCTGAGTGCTGGAGATGGGAGAACTCTGTTTCAGATCCACAGCTGAAACAGCATCTTTCTGCTTCTGTCCAGATGATAAGACACGAGTTCCTCTGGGAGAAAAGAATGGCTACATTAACGCAAGTTACATTAGAATGAATGTTGGAGAAGAGGAACATTTTTATATTATAACCCAAGGGCCTCTGCCATCCACTATGGCCGATTTCTGGCAAATGGTCTGGGAAAGTGAATCAGATGTGATTGCCATGATGACAAAAGAAGTGGAGCTAGGGCAAGTCAAATGTCATCGATACTGGCCTGAATCTCCCTATGACTCCAAAGACCTGGCTAATTTCTATCTCAGGCTACACAATTACCAGATTCTGGAATACTTCATAATTAGAAAAATAGAAATTATCAACAAGCAGGTAAGTTGACTTAATACTTTCATGTGTGATGAAATTGATTAGGTAGTTTACATGCATCAATACAAGTAATATTGTTTGCTTCTTCCATAATATGTGCTCAGTATTTTTTAGGGATGTAAAAATCTGAATAACAGGCATGAGATTAGGGTTAATGAAGTGCTTCTTTTTTGCTCATTGCACAAGCAGTGGATCCAATATTACACGTTTGGACAAGAACTTCCAAAAATGAGACCTCTAATAGTCACAGAACTGGTGTGTTCAGTGTTTTGCAGAATTGCTTACAGTTCTCATCAGATCACATCCATGCCAGAGTGGATTCCTATTCTATATGGGTAGTTGGATGGAAAGCAGGGAAGAAGGTGGCTTTCATTCTAGAATTTGGGACAAATGATACCTTTTTTGGTTCATGAAAAGACACAAACACACATGAAACTACAAATCTAGCAGCAATTTTTTAGAAACTTAACACATACAGAATCCAGGTGGAAGAACACAGAAAACAGGGCAGATATAAGTCCATCAGTCTTGCCTCAATATTGAGTAAAGCGTTGTAAAAATTTCTGCAGGACATATAATTTAACAGCATAATTAAAAGGCCTGTGCCAGACTAAACTTGGTGCCTTTTCCATCAAGATAACAATTTCTCTATTTGAGGAAATTCAGCTTACGTCACTGAGTGTGAACCATTGTAAAGCATTTGATACAAGTCTTCCCAAAAGACTATTAAAATGGCAAGATGGAATACCATATGTGATTGTTTCAATGAATATGTTAAGTTTGCTATGTTTGTAGTGAACTAGTAGAAAACTACTACAGAAAGCCACAGGTCTCCTTCAGCAGAAATCCATACTTACATTCAAATTATTCTGACAGTAAAAATCCAGGTAGTTAGCATTTAATGTGGCTTTGTGAGCTGGCAACAAGTGTTGACCCAGGACAATTCCATTAATATTACTCTTTATTTTATCTCCATTTTATTTATTCTTGTAAGAGTTTGTAGTTGATTTGCATATTGAGTATCTAATCACAAGTTACTATTTTATATCTGACAGCCATCAGATATTTACAATTTTACTACTGTGGCTCTCATATTACTACTCTTCTATTAGTAAGGCTTAGTTCAGCTACAAAAACAGTTTTAGCAAACAGTACTGCAATGTTCTAATTTAACAAATATTTTTGTTTTTTGCTTTCTAATCAACAAATGAGATAACTACATTCTTTCAAGGTAACAGAGTAACTTCAGTATCTTGTCGAAGTCATGAAGTAAATTTCCTAGGCCTTTGTATTCTGAGTGCATTTCTTGAAATCTAAAGCAACCTTAATGGAGTCAAGTATGAAAAGCTAAAGAATTGTAGAGTAAACAAACAATTTTAAGAATGAGGCTGAAGGAGAATTTTTAGCAGAATTCCTTGAAAACTGGTTTTCGGACTGATCATTTTTAACCTTTCTGGTCCCTCTCTTCCAGACAGAAGAAAAACGCATTATAAGTCATTTGCAATTTACCACTTGGCCAGACCACAATACTCCCAAACTGGCTGAGCAGCTTGTAAAATTTATTTGTTACATGAGAAAATTTCACAGGACGGGACCTATTATTGCTCAATGCAGCACTGGCATTGGAAGAAGCGGAGTTTTGCTGTGTGTTGAAATTCTTCTCAGCCATATAGAAAAAGATTTATGTGTAAGTATCAAACAGGTCATTGTTAAGTATTACAAACTGGCACGGATGTCAACAATATGGTGGGGGCATCTTAGAATAGAATAATTCCTGTAAGAATTCACCCTAACAAAATGGAATAACACCAGCTTTCATTGTTTTAAACAACAAAGATAATAACTACAAATATACTATTTCTAAAAGAACTATCACGGCATCCCCATCTGAATATGCTTAAATCTTTCTTTGTAACTTGCACATCAACCAAATAAAAACTGTTCTCTTCTGATAGTTCAACATCAAGCAGATAGTGAGAGATTTGCGAGATCAGCGTTTTGGCATAATACAAACTAAGGTAAGTTTTAAATTTGCAACTAGATTATTATTTATTTAAAAGCCTCAAATAGTGGTAGAGCTCCACATGCTTTGATAAATCTGGGGCTTAAAATATAATTTTAGTGCTCTCATTTGAGGAAAGTAACAGCCTTCTAGGCAAGCGGTGTCTAGTTTTAAATGTAAAAGTCTGTCCCTTACTAAATAAGTGAAATAAAAGCAAAGCAGCAATATAGGAGAGATACAACACACTCCTTTTCTTTTTCTAAATCAAGAAGAAAAGCAAGTGTCACACAACCGGTGATATACTGTAAACCCTACCCTGCAAAATTACAGCCTTCAGTTGAATTCTTACTGTTGCTGAGTTATCACCATCAAGTAAACCCTTCTATTCCTGAGCTAAAGTCACTCCTGAAAAGACTTTTCACACAGAAAAAGACAAGATGCAACTAACTCACCTAGAGAAAACAGTCGGTGAGAATTAAAGCAAGAGAAGACTAAAAGAAGCTCTTCCTATAGGCAAATATTTTAGCACCTGCTTTGATATATTTTTCTTCAGGGTAATGATTGAGCATGTGACTAAAATTAAGCAAACATATAACCTTCACCATCCTAAGTGAGAGTTGAGCACATGCTTAAAATATAGCATTCCTGCACTTTTACCAGTGATGGAACAGAAAGAACAAGGATTCTCTAAAATACCTAAGTTTTTGTATCCATATTACCAAGGCGTTGATGTTATAAACATATAAAACCTATAACTTCAGCTAGTCCATCCTTCTTTGTCTAGAATTTATGTTGAATGTAACCAGGTGTTTCACACTGGTGTTTCCACACACAGGATGAGTATTTATTCTGTTATGAAGTTGTGCTGGAAGTCCTTCAGATCCTCCGAGCAATGGATTCCTACTGAATATGACTCCTACAATATGACTCTTCCTGTTGCTATTCCTCTTCCTGTTGCTATTCCCCTTGGACTCCAGGGACCACTCAGCAACCACTTTAAGGAGATGTCAAGCCAGCACAGACAAGTGTTATATTACATGCTTTTTTAGATTATCCTGATTTCAAAGTAATTTAAGAACCCTGCTGAACATGTCCTGCGTAAGTCATTTATTTCTTGGCTCGAAGTATGAAGAAACAGCCAGCCAGCACTGCAAAACTGCTGTGTTAAATTGCTATGGACAATTTTTGCATTCTGTGTAATAACATATTAATTGTTAGGAATATATTTTGGGACCATAGCAAGGATATAGCAGCTTTTGGAATTAGCTTTACCATCCAGAGGGCAACTATAAACATCTAAGATGCTGTTGGTGTTGGTGGAAGATTAGTTGTCCCTCATCTATTGTTGTGCACTATTGGCTTCTGGACTGCAAATCAGTGTTTACTCCAACAGTTACGCTTTTGCATGGAAGGACTCCATTTGGTTACCTTTGGTTGCTTGAACAATGTAGAACCATTTCCAGTCATCACTCCAGCCCATGAGTTTATACCACTATCACTAGACATCTTAAATCAAGAAACTGACAGAAAAAATAGGATGCCTTTAAACCCTGGTTTTCTTCAAAGGAAGAGCATTCTAATAATTGGATGAAATATTAATTTTTTCCAGCAACATGAACAGATGTAGATAGCATCAGTATTTTCATTCTACATCCACAGAAAAAGGAATGCAATACTAAGCCAGGTGAAACAACTGTGTGTGCGTTGTGGTACGCACCTACATTTCAGCTTCCTCTAATCTTTTACATTGATTAACTATCTTTTTATTTTTACCTAGGATCTGAATCTATGGGAAGTCCTGCTGTTTTCAGTAGGGGCTGAATCAGATCTTTAAATTAAAGAACTCTCTGTACAGTTTATTTCTCTTGTAAAAAATGTTTCTGTTCATGTGGGTGGATTTGAGCAGAAATCTGCTGTTCAAGTTGTAAGTTTGTATTTGTTTCTATAGTACTACTTCTAAGTCCTTATCTAGAGGGTGACATATGGAAGTGATTAGAAGTGCATTGGAAGAGTAACTTGTAAACATAGGAAACTGAAACAATCTAACTGAATTGTACATATTTTTAAAACTTATTTGGTTTCTGGAAAAGAGAAAATATTAAGAGGCATTGGGTATAAAACTGCAGTAGAAGCAAGAAAATAAAATATTTATTTTCATTATGAATAAGAGGTTTATAATTCAGAAAGAATGGGATAATAAATAAAAATTTAAAGTATGGCTTTTAGAAAAAGCCACTATAATACAATTACAAGTAAGGCCAAGGCCCATTTTTTCTTTTTGCTCTCCACTAGTCTGGAGGTAGGAGAATATAGAAATGCAATTCATTATGTGAGCCAGATGCTAATTTCAAACATATTAATAAAGTTCCAGAGCAATGCTAAATGAATGCAGGAGTAACCCTGGATTTATATTGACATACACATATACAGAATTCAATGTTTTGTCTTAAATTCATTGAATTTGGTCCTTCCTCGAAGCATTACTCTCCATACATTCTGCATTTATTATCTTTACGTTGCATATAAAGTACTGTTCGCACAATTTTGTCAAATGTCATCAGCCAATTTTTTCATAACTTTGTTACCTTCATTTGGTATTTGGCCTTTCACTTTAATTACTGCACATGTACTACTAGGCAATTAATGCATTGCACTGTAATGAATGCACAATTAATCTTTTGTACCACAATAATTAATAAGCTTCTTAGTGAAAATATTCCTGTATTTTATGCAAAGGTGTTTTTTCTGTGGTTTGGAACAAGTATACTGGACTGATAAGACAATTCTCATAGGTCACTATTTGTGCATCATCTTTGCAGCTGCTTGACAGATGTGTTTGCTGTTTGACACAAGTTTTTCCTGTTTTACAGAGATATTAAAAAGATTTCTGAAAACAATTTGCTTAATTTCCATTTCTTTTTATAAAAAAGCAGCTGCAATACCTAATTATCAACCAATACAAGCTCTAGGGAAAAGTATTTTATTCATAGGGGCTTATCTTTAAAATTCCTCTAAAGACAGGTTTTTTGATGATGTATAGTGGAATCTGGCCACATCCAGCAGCTGATAAGCATTTCCCCACATATACAGCATAACTAAGAGTCCCACTTCTGTGTTCTTTATTCATGCAAAACTCCCTGGAGATCGAGGCTCACTGATAAGCATTCTTTTGGAACAAAAGATAACCCACTCTTTAAAGAACTCACACTGCTTGACAAGTCAGGATAAACTGAAAAGAAAGGAAAATCTATTGTCCCATTTCATTCATAGGGAAGTGAGGCAGTGGCTGGTGATTTTTTCAAGGTTTACAGAGTTTTGGAAAACTTGGGAACTAAACACAGATGATAAAAGCTCTGATTTTTTGCCTACACAGAAAACTACCTTTCCTCAGTCAGAGAAGAGGATCATGCTGCTGTGGACAATTTCTGATGAGACATTATTTAGCATATTAAATGCTCTGACTGGAACTTGCACACATCCTAATATGCAAGAGATGTGTTAGAGTAGACAATCTCAGTCTGTGCCTATAGTCACTCTTCTTACTTCAGAAGTGGTGTTGAGATCACCCTTTGTGCTCTACCACCTAGTTGCCAATCAGGACAAACTGCAGTGCAAATGGGAACAAAAAGGGCACGTTTTTTGAAGACAGTGCCTGCCATAACAAGCACACAAAACAAGTAAACACATGCTAGTCCTCAGATTCATACTGTAGCACAAAACCTTGTCAGTAATACTCTATGTTCAGAGAGTAGCACTGTCCACAGAACAGCACAACTTGTAATCGTACTTTGGAGAAGTAACTGTTTTACCAGCGCTGGGACTGCTGTTAAGCTTTTTTATATCTACCATTTTATCTCAATTTAAAGGCACGTATAGCAAGGACAACCATTGCATAGCTGTAAGGTTACAAAGTCATGTTGTAGGGGAAAATGAGCGTCCCCATTTTTCTATTAACATCTTCATTGAGTTCCATGGACACAGAACTGCTTCATGCTGCTATCTCTGTATACTCTAGTATCCCATCTGCAATGGAAAAGATACCTGAAAATACCTACACGTGCCAAAACGAGTGTTATTGTCTACAGGAGCATTGTCAGGTTTAAATAATTGACTTTAAAAAGTAGCAACTTGTCCTAATGTAATTATATTTCCTTTAAATTTTCTTAGAAAGCCTGAGAGAGGAGTCAGTAATTCTTTTTTCTGTCTTTTCAGTTGAAGTTTATGGCCTCGCTGAACAAGAGGCCCTTCTGTAAGAAAACGAATACAGCCACTGAAAAGAGGGCCCGCCCTGCCAAAGAGCAGCAATCACTGCCATCTAGGGGCAAATCGGCACTGCGACAGGGCTGATCGCAAGCGGTCGCTCCTGTCCTTGGCACAGACCCACTCCGTGTCCCTTAGCTGCAGAATAAACACAGCCAGATAAATGTCACAGAGGGCTTGTAGGCAGATTCCACTTGCTAACTGAGATTATGCCACTGTGACTTCTTGCCTATACCTACAAGTGCAGCAAGAAGCTCTCACAGGAACGTTCTTTCTGTTGTATAACAGAAATACTGAATGGAATTGTTTTCTTGTGAAAAAATAATACAATAGTTCAAACGACCAGAATAGGGCGACCCTTTCACAGACAGGGTCTGCACAGTGTGTTGCACCCGCACTGGATGCTTGTTTGGTGCTGCAGAAGTCAGAGTTCTCAACATCTGAAGGGATGTGAGTTTATCTATACCATTCTCTCTTCCTTTACAGTGTTAGCAGTAATAAATAGTACTTTAAATGATACTTTGCATAATCTGTTTCTATTTATCAGAATTACATAGGAACAGCAACTCCAGGTGCAAATCACTCAGTTGCTAGTGAAGGACAATGGTATTCCTCACAGCTATTAAATCACAAAGCTGCACTCAACATGAAGATTGCCTGCCTACTGCTTGAAAAGCTGACTAAATATTATTGTAATACTACATAATATAGAAGTTGGTTGAGCTCTTTACACTGAAAAGAGAGCTTGCCCTTGCAGGCTAAGCAGACTGAGAATTAGAGTCCACTATTAGATGAATCTTTTAAATGTCCAGTAATGTGAGTGCTGGAAGGGCATAGCACTTAGCTTATGTGTAACACTAAAGTGTGGTTTGCACATAATCTTGCATGGGTGTAGCTCCACAGGGTTAGAACTAAGCTTGTGAAATCAGAAAAGTGTTCTGTAGTGCCATACCGATACAATTGTTTTTGTCTTGGTCACTTTGTGCACACCAGGAATAACAGAACCCCATACTTCATTGGTGTTTCTCCAGGCCCAACATCATGGAACAACTAACACCAGAACACAGAACCACAACGCAGAATAGTTGAGATTGGAAGGAAGCTCTGGGAACCATCCAGTCTAAACCCTCCAACTCCCAGCAGTGTCACCTTGAGCTCAGGACTCTGTTCATGTGGGTTTTGGGTATCTCCAGGATGGACACTCCTTGACCTGTCTAGGCAACCTGTTCTGGTATTTGACCATCCTCAGAGTAAAAAAGGTTTTTTCTGATGTTTAAACAAAATTTCCTGGATTTTAGTTTGTATCCATAGCATCTTGTCTTGTCTTTGGATATCATTAAGAGGAATCTGTTTCTGCTTCTTTACCTCTTTACTCCCTCTCATTTAGGAATTTGTACATATTGATAAGATCCCCCTGAACATTCTCTTCTCTATGTTAAACAGCCAAAGCTCTCAGCTTCTCCTTATACAACAGACATTTCTTATTTCCAATTTCTTAATCATCACAGTGACCTTAACATGGAGTACTGGTTCAGAGAGATTATAAGATTGCGTACAACAGCTACACCCAACAGCATCTCCTGAAATTAGGAGATACAGTTTTTGGTGCCTATTGACAAGTGATAGTTGCTGTTTTAACACCACTTAAAGACTGATCAAGGCCTGAGAAACCAATGTGGGAGATTAAGAAAAGATGCAGAGTATGGATCATTTCTTGGACGTCAGTCTGAAATATCTGCCAGCAACCATCTCTACTTTTTTACTTAGTCTTAAGTGTTCAGTGTCCTCCCATATTAAGTAGGTGGCTATTCAGAATTCACTGCCTTTTCTGCACAGCACCAGTTACATATTCACGCCTGATGGACAGTGAACTTTTTGCAATCCTGTTCTGAATTATACAGCTATTTAGTTTTCTCATTAAACCATCCAAAAACAAAACCCCAAAAAGCAGTTAAAATGCCTGAGAGCAGTACACCCCCAACCAGGCGACAGACACAATGGGGACTATACAGTAGCTGTCCAGCACCCCAGCTCATTACACAACCTAGCAATTAACTGAAGCTGCCTGTGCTCCCTCCTCTCCCTGCATTTGTTCTCTTGAGAGATGACAATCCCTTCTTCTCCTTCCTGTTCAACACTCTTGGAAAGACATGCCAATGACTGTAGGCTTTCCTTTCCCATCACACTGTAAAAAGCTTCTAACTACTTCCATTACCACTTCCTTCATGGCTGAAGCAGATTTATTCCAGGCAAAGCACCAGCTGCAGTACCCCTTGGCTCATTCAGTACACCTACCAATAGTTCCCAAGGCAGAAACAGCATGCTGTGAGCTTGCTTAATGCCAGCACCTTTGGATGAGTGACAAGGACACTATGAGAAATAATGAACATTAGGGAAATGTAGCTATAGCAACACAAGTATTCACAAAGCAAATCCCCACCATGAGCACAAGGAAACTGCTGTTATTGTATTTGTAAAAGTGCTGATAAAGCGGACACTTGGGCTACAACATCAGGAGAAATCATGCCTGGCCTGCAGTGTTGCCACAAATGGTAACACATGCAAAAGCACCCCTACAGCACACAGTAACTGAGCTCACACACTTTCAGATATGCTGGATGAAACAACAGATCCAAATCTGAGTCGTTGTAAGAAAACGCCAAACTTCCCCCAGCTCTTTATTTTACTGCTCCAGATTTTACTGCAGGTTTAGCACCACGTCATCAAAGGAACCATCCTGAATGACACTCCCATACTGATCAGGAGGCTGCCATTGCTCCAGAAGCAGGACCTGAACCTTGGTCTCTCACTAACCTGTGCAGCTTCTGCCCTTTTTTATCCACTGAAAGCAGGCAAAACTTGTAGTTGAATATTCAACAGGAACACAGACAATGCCTTCTGACTTTTGTAATCCTAAACGGAAACAACTGAATAACTCTTGGGGCATTTTGACTTTAACTTGATATAAGAAATAAGAAGTTAGTTTAATTAACTTGGAATAGCACTACACATATTCCTCCAGAACTCCTGAGTTCCTCTCTTCATCATATCTATAATTCATTTTAAGACAAGTTCCTTAACAGTATCATACCTCATTTTCCTTATCTACTCCTTTGCTGTCTTAAATGAAGATGCATGAGTCACAGGTCATGTTTGGGAAGTAATGAGTGAGTACTCAAGTAAAAGACAACAAAAAACATGAAATATTCTTCATGCTTGCACTTTTCAGTTACCACACATTCCCCTTCACCTCTCTGTGTGAGTTAGGACACATGTAGGATGTATCTATCTCTATTAATAGAAAATTAGCACTAAGTCATTAAGGGAAAAATTTCACTAAGGGAAAGAGTAGGATTCTGCTAAGGTATTATTTGAAAACTGAGTAGGAACAAAGTGGTTATTTCACAGCTATAAATTCTGCTAGTATCACCTAACTTGAGTCACTTAGCATGGGCTCAGCATCATTCCTTTTGCCTGACAGCAATTTTAGATCAAAAGACCTAAAACTGTTCCCATAGACAGAATCCAGACAAAGCCTGGAATGCTAGCAGCACTGGGATGACCACACCTCTCAGTTCAATACAAATACCCAACTCCTTCAGAGCAACATTGCTCTAGGCAAGGGCATCTCCTTCCAGAGCACTCCATGCCAGCTCCTGCTGAGATTTTCAATGACATAGAGATTTCTCCACCTATTCCTCCTCTCAACATTCACTTAGATCCCTTCCTAAGAGCTGGGTGGCTGCTGGGTTATGCTCTTCTATTAGATTTTGTCAGTGGCCAAAAAGGTTCAATTACCCTAAGAGTCCTCCTGGGACTTACATAACACTGCTTTGAGCTCTATCAAAGCATCTGATGAAACTCAGTTACATCCTTGGAGTTCTGAGAAGAACACAGATTAAACCGGGAACACTAACAACAAGTATTTTAAAAATATCCAATCAATAAAACATTTTTTTTCCTTCTCTTTTGTCAACAGTTCTCCCCTCTTAGTTGTTCCATTAATAGGGCAAAAGGTTTACACACCTCATTTCTGATTGTGCACCTTGACTCCCAGTTTTTCGTAAAGTCCTTGAGGAATTCAAAGTGCAGCTAGCCTATCTCCAGGACTTCACTGATCAATGGCCTGTAGCCAGCTGAAGTGATTATAGCCTTGGGCAGGAAAGAAAAACTGTTACCAAAGCTGCTGCTCTCTGTAGCTTCAGTCCAACTTGCCTCAAAATCATTACATGGCACAGACAGGGGTAATGTGCCCATTGATCCCATGTCTGTATCCCCATAGAGGAGCTATGTCCTCTCCATAGCTTTCAGCCAGAGGGTTTACACATGTTCAATTCCCTTCACAGTTTCCCTCCAAAATGCCAGCACTTCTCTTCCTGCCCAGCTGTTCTTGGAACACTGATTGAGATATGACTGATCTGCTTTTAATTTTCAATTATTTCTGTAACAGCTGAGGGCATCAAGCCTGTCTATTGCTACTGAGTTAACTTCTGGAAGAGGCAGAATATACTCTCTCCAAATTCATCTCATGTCACAAACACACATGATGTGTAATGGTATCTAAGAAAGCTGGCAAGATTGGCAAAGGCATCTGCATTACTGTGGATGCATTCACCTGCCATGGGAGCAGGCTGATAATGAATGTGGGCTGCCAAAAAAATTATGTAGAAAATGGGGCTAGCAGGGAGAATTTGCACCTTTCTTTAACTTCTTGTAGTAATGTTCTTCTTTTCTTTGTTCATCTGCTAAATCACAGAATAATCTACACTACAATCAGACATCAGTTCAATCCTCAAGACACAGTAATGTGTTTTTTCGCATGCAAGTGCATGTATGTAACACTGCTTTCTACAGAACAGAATCAAAAACATTCAACCAAGTGTCCTTTTGCAGCTAGCAGAGACTTTGTAAGTGTGGATTTTACCTTCATTCCTGTCTGGGCAGGAGAATCTTTCTGACCCAGAAGATGTCATGTGCATAGCATAGCGTTGAACATAGCTTTCTGGGCATGAACTTAACAGCTTACCACAGTGTCATAATAGTTCCATGAACTTCTCATTGTCAGCAGAACTGCATCCTGCTCCAGCGCTAGTCAGGGAAGCTAAAATAATGGTCTTACCCTACCCTAAACTCCAAAGATTCCATATAGTCTACTATGTTAAAGGCCTAAGGTCTACCCAGCTAGCTTTAGGTTCATGCCCTGTGCTCACTATGCTCGCACAAACACCCACTCACCAGACCAGCTTTCAGCAAGGAACCATCTGTGTGTAGCGCTGTGCTTGCACGAACACGAGGCGAGGGCTCGCAGAGTCCTAGCGGGATGAGTGCTGACAATGGCCTGTCAGAGGGGAAATCACCCAGTGAGAATATGTGGGATGGACCCACTGGAGTGAATTACGTCACCTCATGCTGTCATAAACAGTAGGGACAAAGCTCATACAATGGCAAGCATCCTCACATATGAAGGTCTGTGAACAACTGTTTCTGCTAAAATGGTTATCAGCAGTGATACTACACATCATGGCATCACTGCAGAGATGAACTGGCATGCGAAGGGAGGTAGAGGTCTGAGCAGCTCAAGGCATACAACTAGAATCCTTAGAATAAAAAATTTTCTCCTAAATGACTAAGAAGGCACCTGCTTTGGACTTGATAGGCTGAAAATCCACCCTGCTTTGTCCTCTAACCTAACCCTTTCTTACCAAAGGATGAAAAGATAAACAAGCTGCAGCAACAGGCTGCAATCGTTTAAACTTACCAGTGGCTTTAAGGTCCCATTTCAGCATCCTTCAATGTGCATCCACATTCTGGACTTTAAAATGCAGCTAGCTCTATGGTGTAGCCTTCATAACCACTCCTCAAAACTTTGACCATCGTTTCACTGATTCCCTCCGAAATTCATTCTTTCCCATTACAAATCCTAAAAAGGGAAGAAGAAGAAAAGGAGATTGATTAACAACATTTCAGACTTTTCTCTCTTTATCAGAGACCTCACAAAAGCTCTGGCAAATGCAGGGAAATGCTCCATCTTGTGAAGGAAACTGCAGAAACACTGTACACAGCTAGACCCAAAAAGTCACTTGCAAAAATGAGAGGAAACACAAATTTCCAAATTTGCGCAAATTGCTTATTTTTATGGGATTTAAAAGATCCAGATAAAAAGGGAAAACCCATTCACATACATATTCACACAGATCAAATGGGATAATTAATTTGAACTTCATGCAACACCCTTCTCTCCTTACCAGAATTAGCCTGAACGTAACTTTAACTTCACTACCTTTCCCTTCACTAAAATTTAGTGCCCACTGCCAGACCCCCACCTCATCCTAACTCTGGACACACATATCTAACTGCTCACTAGTGGGTGGCTGAACAAATCCACAATGGTACATTCCAGGCTAAGGTACTATATGTGCTTTTTGCAAATTTCAACATGATGGAGACTGGTTATATCATGGGGGCCTAGAGCTGCATGATGAGCAGTTGTGACCTGCATAATTTGGGTTTTATACTGATATTCTGACCAGACTAATAAAAAGATGGCATTTACATTCCTGCAAAAAATCCAATAACAAATTCCTGGTACTTCAGCTCTTTCATCTCTGAACTATACAGTGTTCAGCAAGCATCATTATAACATCATGTTTAGATTTTGTACTCTTGTGATTCTGAGCATAAAATCAATAAATTTTTGTTCCTTGTTTCTGGGGGACTGTTTTTAAAATTTGTTTTTATTAATTATTTTGCAATCACAAAGGGCTTGTGATCCTTCCAGTTCCCACCAGATGTCACCAAGCTCTCAAGGATCCCTCGAGTTAGGGTAGTAGAAGCCTCTGGCTTCAGTGCCAGTCACGTACAGGGCCTTTCCCTTTTCAAGAGAACAGGGTAAGGAGCTGACAACAGCCTTTCCTTGTCAATGGATGAAACGCTGCTGAATCACCAGTGGGCCAAAACTGGTATGATTTCACTGCTGTTGAACAGTTTTATCTGAAAGGAGTCAATCTCCTTTCACTTACTACCAGGGAATAGCACCATCACAGCTCTGCCCTCCTCTGAAACAGGCGTCAGAGAAGGAAGCAGGTACAACACGAACAAGATGCAAGCTTGTGTTACTGCCTTCCAGGCCACGTACTCAGATGAAGTGGCCTGCCTGAGCCTGCACAGGGACTACTGAACTAAACTGGGCACTGAAGCCAGCTTTCCATATCCATTTTGAAAAAACATTTGCCAGTAAGCATTCTACTTTTCTAGGCAGTGGTTCTCTTCTGAGTTTTACTGAGTGCTGAGCATTGTGGTGTCCTGCACAGTATAAATGCCTGAGGTCTCACTACTCAAATATGTCTGTTCCCCAAGAATGAGCCAGCTTGCCAAGAGGCTCTCCTCAATGCATCCCAATTGGCAGAATAGCACTTTCAAAGCTCTGCCATCAGAGGAAATGTTCAGACTCAAAGAGATTAGATGCACAAACTAAGTAAGATGAATAGAAGTTGACAAATATCCAAGATGTATTTCTGAGAATGAAGAGGCTGAGTTGAAAATGAATGGATTTTAATGAGAGAAGGAAAGGAAATTCACCATGAATTGCAGACATCTATTGTCCTGAAAGGACATTGTTCCCCATGATCCCAGAACAAACATGAAAGGAACACATTCCTTGAGGTATTGTTGGGGCTGGCTTGACTATGGCAGCTTGGGCTTGGATAGAACTTTTCATGGAGGGCTTCAAATCATTTCACTTCTGAGAGCATTATTTATGGGCCTTTTACAGACACTGAAGTACACACTGAGACAAAATGGCTTGGCCTTATGGTGAAAAACTCCCAGAGCTGGGAAAGTGAATCCTGATCAGTATCAGTGAACCTCTGCCCTAGTGCCTTATTTCTGCAATCTTGCTTATAGAGAAACTTGGCAGTTGGTTTTTTTGCACGAGCTCTCACAAATGACATTGTACTGAAGCAATCATTGTCCATAAGAACAGCAGAGCCTGTTTGTCCTTTGTAGCTGGGAATAGATTGCACATTGCTCCCTACAGAGTACACAGCAGCCAAGGGCATGCAGAAGAACAAACACAGTTTGGCCACACTTGTTGCTGCCCTGACAAGCTGACAACAGTTTTAGGGTGATCCAATTCAGGAGACGGTCTTGTGTTATTCCTGTGACTCAGCACGTAACCCTAGTTAGTCTTGTGTCTTGCCCACTGCAACCATCAGTGTTATGTTCTCTTCCTGGCCTATCAAAATAGCTCCCAGTCTAAACTGGAATATCCTCATTTTAAGGTGTGAGTTGTCTCTCAGTTCTGTATATCTTTTGAGAAGGTCATGACTGCAGATGTAACACACACAAACTACTCACCACTTCATGATTACACGGTCCCAATTCTGATTCCTGAGAAGGAGATGGGAAATACAATGCCAGCCTGGGCTTTCTCTCCACTGCTTTTTCCTACATCAACTTAAGTGATCTATATAGTTATCACAGACACCTCTTCCTCTGGGAACTTTTTCCCTTTTTGGGACAATAACTAAAACCAATATTGTTGTATTTCCAATACTTTCTTTTCTGACAGAAGAGTAATTTCTCTTCCTGCCCTAAACATCTTGCTTTGACAAGTACACAGAAACAACCAACCTTTAAAAGGCAAGGTGGACATGTAAAAAATTGTCATCTAGTACAGAACCAAATTACCCTTCTTTCCTCCCTCCCATCAGCATCCATTGTCATGACAAACCCTACTTACACACACACGACTTTGGGATTGGAAGCACAAACCTCTGCCACTTACAGAACATTACTTTTATCCTTCACTACAGGCAGACATGTTCACAATTGACACAATTCCTTCGCTCACCCACCAGCCAGACTTGTTCAGTTTGTGGTGCAGCCCACGCTATTGAATGTCCACTGCTTCTGGAACGCAGTGCAGCTAGACAGTAATTCTAATAGCTGGCAGCTCTTTTGCAGCTGCCTGAGCTGCAGTCAGATCCACGACCACAATGCTGCTATGAATTTGAAAGACCATCTGAACATTTTGCTTTTTATTTGCTTTGTAACCCATGGAAAATTTTCCACCTTTGATGCTATTGTAAGGAATTCAAGCCATAAAGCAGAAGGGTAGCAGGACTCAGACCAGCCGAACACTAACTTCCAATCCATATTTTACTTCTGACTCTTTTCTTGATCCATTTACCTTCGCACTATTGTTCTATTTCTCATCTGTTAATTATAGCTCATCATTTCTTCCCAATTAAAAACAGCAATAACAACAAGAAAATGAAGGGAAAAGAATGAAAAAAAATCAACAATGTATTTCAAAATGTATCTGAAAAGCCAAAACCTCTTTGGCTTCCTGAAATCTAGACAAAACTTTAGAGGCCCCCAGGAACAATTCCTGTTTCCAAGAACTTCAATAAGCAATTTGAGCCAGAGATTACTTTAATTCGTCTTTAATAAATGTTCCTTAGAGGTCAACTTATCTTGAATGGTCCTGCTGTAATGAAGTATTAATGGAGAGAAATCAATTTCCAATATCACTGCCATATCATGCTGTCAGAAACAGGTGCACCTACCTATGGTGGCTCAGGTTCATTTACTTTAGTCCTGCTCTAGAGAGGCAGCCCTACCTGTTGCCTGACCCTACTGCAAAGCAGAACAGCACATGTCATCCCAAGATAGCACACAGAAATATCTGACTCCTTAGTTGCATCGGTGGTCCTTGTTTGTACTTCCTTGACAACGAAATGATTCTCAGAGCAGTTGACCATAGAAATCTCCTTGTAGTGAAGATTTGTGGTTTCTCCCAGTCATGTAGTCCCTTCAGGCTTAGTTGCATTCCAGTCTGAGTTTAGAAAATTGCTAATGGAAAATACTTTCCCACTCAGTGGCTAACTACTTTCCCCCTCAGAAGCAAAATCTTGGGTTTGTTATAAATTCACTACTCTTAACTGTTAGTTTCAAGGGATAACAGAAAGGCCTAAAAGGGACAAAGGACATCCTGTAGTACCTATAGTATTGTTCTTATGCTTTTGCCTTCTAAACCCTACTTTTAAGATAATTAGGATTTAAAACCCAGTTTTGTGACCTATTGATTCATGTCTGCAAACCTAGAGCATGAAAGATGTATTAGTGATATTCACTGAACTTTCTATAAATCCCTTTACACCCTGTAAGGTTCAGCATTGCTGACATCAAATGCGTGAAAATAAGAGAGGCCTTTCTTCGAAACCTTGAGATTCATTAAAAAAACAGGTATTTACTGGAGATATTGGAGCAGTGCTGCAATTGTTTGAAGTTATATATTCAGATTTTCTTCTTCAGGCACAAGCATTTTTTACTTCATAAGCAGATGACTCCATGACCCAGTTTTTCAAGGGGAAAAAAGAAAAAAAAGAAGTCAAAATTCTTCTGTTTAAAGCACAAGATTTAGTGATACTGAAAATTCCTACATGGTTCCCAATGAAACTTCACATAGGCCAGAGGTAGTACGAAGTTACTGGCACCCAAAACTTCAGAGGATCTGCTCTTCTTCATGCCCTATCACCATCAAACAGGAAAAAGATATGAATATAAATACAAAATGTAATGATGTTCCTGGAAGGAAATGTATCAGGTGAGCATGTAGGAAAGGGGCCTTGGTGTTCTTCAGAAGGTTCCTCAGTTTCCAATATGAGAGGCACTGGGTGAAAACTCCAATATTGACACAGCAGTTGTGACCATCTAAAATGCACAGTACAGCCTGGAAAGCCACATTCAGATCCACAGTTAGGGGCAATACACATTTAGGGAAACTACTCTGATCCTGCTCTGACTCTGAGATATTTAAGAGCCAGAATCTTACAGACCTCATCTCTGTCCAGATTTTGGTTCAGCCACCTCTTCTGGCACAAAACAAAGCATAAGGAGCTCTAACAGTCTCTCAGTTGCCCATTGTTTCTAAAAGAAGATCACTCCAACTAGGGCATCTGGCAAGCTAAAAGTAGCAGCACAGAATTTTGAGCATGAAAGGCAACGCTGAGAAATTAAGTCATTTGGTTCCCAAGCACAGCTGGCTGCCTTCACGTCCCTGAGAGCTCTAGGGCTTGGGGGAGGGGTTTAAATTGCATGTTTCAAACTGTCCTTATTAACTAGACATTTCATTTAAATTGTACTTAGCACCTGCCTCCAATTACCTGACTTCAAGGCCTCTGCATGACAGAAGCTGGAGCTCTGATTAAATCCATGCTTCGTACTAGTGAGCCATTAAGCCAAATCAAGGCTCGCCGCTCCTTTGAAGGAGATCATTTGTCTTCATTAAAAGTGTCCATCCTTGATTGCCTTGACAGGAGCTTCTCCCTGAAAGATAATAAGGCCCGTTATTATTGAGAGGTAAAATAATGTATTGCAGCCCTCTAGAGAGTGATTTGTATTTATTAATGTTCTCACAAATTACTGTACCCTGATTAACCTGTGACTGTGACAGGCAGCAGGGTGTGCTGCTCATCATGGCCACTCATGCTGGCCACTGTCTCTCCTCAGATCACTAAGTGGTAACAGCACATAAGGAAGTGGCCTCCTGCCCTTTAATGATGCCTTAGGTCCATCAGGGAGTGATGGACAAAGCCTTAGCCAGGTTGTGAAAATTCAACTAACCACATCTTCGATCGGGTCCTAATCTTCGGTCCAGATACAGAAGACTACACAAATGTCAACATCTTTGATATTAATATGACTACAATGGTATCTATTCGAACCACTGTCTTATACTTCACATCCACAGACTTTCAAGTGTTCTACAAAGGAGGTCAAACTTCAGTGGTGGTGAAAGGGAAAAGAAGGAAATTCATAAACTTTCTTATGACCACCTGAGAGGCCAGGAAAAAAAAAAGCGGGTGCAGAATTCATGTTTTTTGAACCGCTTAGCCATGCCATTTGGCACATTGAAAAGTGTACAAATCCTAATGCACTGTTCTTTTGTGACAATCAAAATCAAACTAGAATCAGTGTTCTCTCACAATGACATAATAAATAAACCTTCTCCAGAGGTCCTGTGCATGGTTAACACAAAACATGCAGGAGACTTCAAAATAAATAGCTGCAATTCCTACTGCAGTGAGAGTGTTTGGTAGCCCATCTTTCAGCCCTGAGTCTCTTTTGTCCACCCCCTAGAAATTCAGAGCTTATAGTTTGCTACAATAGCCAAATCTGGCTAAACTAAGCTTATTCCATTCCCCGGCCTTTAGGTAGTTCTCATCAGGCCACTATGCTGGGGTTCCCTTTCTGGGAGAAAAGAGTGTCAGACCAACGCTTCATAGTGCCCAGGTCAGAAAACAGGAATGTGTCTGCATATCTGCTCTCATCTGTGCTATCAAACTTCTGTTAGTTCAGCAGAATTCAAACAGGGACATTTGAGTCAGTCCTCTATAAATGACGGAGATACAGTGTGAGAAGAAGTTGAAAGAAAGCAGAATTTCAGAGCAAACTCAAAAGCGATTTTCCACTGAAACTTCAGGGTATAGCCAGTTCCAGTTGCTTCTAGTGTATCTTCAGGTGAGAGAAGTCTGGGGTCATATTACCAGCTCTCCCTAAATTAAAAACCAATCTGAGCTTTCGATACAGTGACAGAAAATGGATTAGTTCTCTGAGTGCTCTAAAGCAGAGACAGGAACTTTCCAAGCAGAAAGGCTCCATGGCATTATTATGTTACGGAGCCAAGGGCTGTCAGGCAGCTGCAACCATGACCATGGAGCGAGCAGAGGCCGATACCTCCCAAAGGAGCAGAGCCAGCAGCACTGCAGAGTGTGCAAGAGCTCTGCTCATGCAGAAAGCACACCCAGGCTAAGATTAGGCCATACCCTGCTAGGGGACGTGAGAGCCAAGGGGACCCATCATATGCCCTTCTGTAAAACACTCTTTTGGTCTGTAATAGGAGACAGCACTTGGTTGCCAAACAGTTTAGACTGTCTGCACAGCTGAGGGATGGCCAGGGAGACGTTGCAGTAGCCTGGAGGCTGGTAAACTACTCTTGCAGACTGAAGCTCCAACTTTCTTCTAAACTTTGAATCTCTTATTTTGGCAAGTCTCCTCAATTCTTTAAATACACACTTAAACAGCCATTTGTTTAGAACTGATTTACTAGTGACATTAACCAGACAAAGAAGCAGAGCATGTGACCCTAAAATTCTTCAAGTGTCTCTTCAAAACTCTCTTCCATAAAGATCTGTACAAAACACTGGGTAATGTTTAGACAGTTGAAATGTCCTCACACTTGTTTTAAGTATTCAACTGTCACACCACAAAGAGTCTGCGTTTGCTACAGCCAACCCTTCTGAGTATGGCTCTAATTCATAAAGCCTAGCAGCTCAGAACCTTTTCTTTTTAATAATCAAATTCCCTGTCACATTGGCCACAGAAATAGCCAGCACTCTGTAACTCCTTTTACTACACATATACTTATTCTTTACCTCTTTTTTAATACATTTTTCCTTGTGTTTCACTTTATTCATGCTTCACAAATGATATTTAGCTATCATATAGAACTACTTACAGCATTTCCAGTGGAAGTCTCATTGTTATCTACTGACTTCAACAAACACCTGAAAAGCACCCAGAAAACCTTATTTTATAATTCCATATTCATAATTTTTAAATTAATGAGGTTTGACTTGAAAATTTGTATTAAGTTCATCCATCCTATACAGCACATACACATCTCTAGGTGAACAGATATATGAAATAATTTAAAAGTGGTGTCTTATAAAGTATGTTTACTGTTCTGCAGTGAAATTGTGTATAATTCTCTTTCTCTTGGAATTTTCAAAATGAAACCTAAGTAACACCAAGGGATCTAGGCTGTCCAGCTCACTTCTATAATAAATCATGCATATGAGTATTCTGCAGCTCCATTTATGAGCAGTATAAGTGATATGGGAAGGCATTTTTTCTAAAAGTACACACTGAAAAGAACACAGACTTCACCTTCATATTGTATTTTACTTTGCCATCAGAGCTCTTTGACCCAAGACAGTCAAACAACTGAGAGGTCGGAAAGAAGAGAGCAAAGTCTGACAGACTCACATGTGGCCTGTCAGTACCTTACTGAGAGCAAGCTCTCTGCTCTCATAAGCAGCCTGGATTCCTCATCATTCCTCACACACAAGTAAAACCTGTCATCTCTCTTAATGTGTGCCTGAGAACATCAGTCACTTATCAAAGCTGGTTGATCTGGCAGAGGCATGTTTGTTGCAATGCAATGTTCAGGTGGCTTTGATCATGCCTGTGTCATTAAAAATGGGATTGTTCTGTGCATCCTGTGATTCTCTCCACACACAGCATTCTGGATTTCTCTAGTCTGACCTTGAAGTCTTTAATTAGTCCATTACACCAACCCTCTACCATTTCCTCTCAGGCCAGGAATCCTTTGGTATCCTGTCCTGTTATCTCCAAGGCAAATATGAATAAGGGTCTCGATGATTAGATAAATAATGCAGAAAACAGATGTGAGGGGCTGCAAAGTGTATACATTATGAATAGTATTGCAATAACATCTTTAATCCTTTAATGAGGGCACTTTGTCAGGGTAAGGGAAGACAGATGAAGGGATTTTGCTGCTGTACACAGAAGGCCAAAGAATGCTCTTAAACTAACAAACGTAACCAACATCACGACACATTTTTACTATCTTTGTACTCCATGAAACTTGCACTCATTTGCACATGTTTTCAGAAATGCTGTTTTTATTTTCATGGAAGGATCCTCTTGCATATATTAATGTATTTATCTGTGGCTTTAACAACAGCATAGAAGGAGAGCTATAAACTGAACGACAATTGAGAACAGCTGAGATCTACACACCTTTGTTGGGCATTTTGGGCAATACTTTTCATGATCTGCTTACAGCAATTGCCACAAACTAGCCCAGTGCTGT